>CAUYPK010002957.1:0-37371 GCA_963574355.1 Loris lydekkerianus
TATTTCAGGAATGGAAGAAAAAGTATCCAATGTACTCAGCTCTACTATGAAGCTAAATTATAGCTTTCACATGAAGGCTATAACCCAACTATAGCACAAGACTATGAGGAAAGGGCCAAGGAAGAGGAAGGGAGGGGGGAGCTTTTGGTGATGGGAGGTTAATGGGTGGACCACACCTATGGTGCATCTTAGAATGGGTGCAGGCGAAACTTACTAAATGCAGAAAGCAAATGCCTACATACAGTAACTAAGACAATGCCATGAAGGCTATGTTGAACAGTTTGATGAGAATATTTCAGACTGTATATGAAACCTGCACATTGTACCCCCTGATTGCACTAATGTACGCAGCTATGATTTAACCATAAAAATAAATAAATTAAAAAAAATCCTCAACAAAATATTAGTAAACTGAGAGGGAAAGCGAGAGGAAGATGGACATTGAGAGAACAAGGAGGAAGGAGAGAAAATGATGTCCATGGATTATAGTACCTACAGCCAAGGTGCAGTCCAGCAGGGCTACAGTGCTTACACCGCCCAGCCCACTCAAGGATATGCACAGACCACCCAGGCATATGGGCAGCAAAGCTATGGAACCTATGGACAGCCCACTGATGCCAGCTATTCCCAAACTCAGACCATTGCAACTTACAGGCAGACTGCCTGTGTGACTTCTTATGGACAGCCTCTCACTGGTTATCCTACTCTAACTGTCCCCCAGGCATACAGCCAGACTGTCCAGTGGTATGGCACTGGTGCTTATGATACCACCACTGGTATAGTCACCACCATCCAGGCCTCCTATGCAGCTCAGTCTGCTTATGGCACTCAACCTGCTTACCCAGCCTATGGGTAGTAGCCGGGCAGCTACCACACCTACAAGACCTCAGGATTGTAACTAGCCTGCTGAGACTAGTCAACCTCAATCTAGCACAGGGGGTTACAACCAGCCTAACCTCGGATATGGACAGAGTAATTACAGTTATCCCCAGGTACTTGGGAGTTACCCCATGCAGCCAGTCACCGCACCTCCATCTTACCCTCCTACCAGCTATTCTTCTACATAGTGGACTAGTTATGATCAGAGCAGTTACTCTCAGCAGAACACCTATGGGCAGCTGAGCAGCTATGGACAATAGAGTAGTTATGGTCAACAAAGCAGCTATGGGCAGCAGCCTCCTACTAGTTACCCCCACCACCCAAACTGGATCCTACAGCCAGACTCCAAGTCAATATAGCCAACAGAGCAGCAGCTATGGGCAGCAGAGTTCATTCCGACAGGACCACCCCAGTAGCATGGGTGTTTATGAGCAGGAATCTGGAGGATTTTCCAGACCAGGAGAGAACCAGAGCATGAGTGGCCCTGATAACTGGGGCAGGAGAAGAGGGGGATTTGATGGAGGCATGAGCAAAGGTGGACGGGGAGGAGGACACGGTGGAATGGGCACACTGGAGAGTGAGGTCAACAAAGCAGCTATGGGCTTCAATAAGCCTGGTGGACCCGTGGATGAAGGACCAGATCTTGATCTAGGCCCACCTGTAGATCCGGATGAAGACTCTGACAACAGCGCAATTTATGTGCAAGGCTTAAATGACAATGTGACCCTAGATGATCTGGAAGACTTCTTTAAGCAGTGTGGAGTTGTTAAGATGAACAAGAGAACTGGATAACCCATGATCCACATCTACCTGGACAAGGAAACAGGAAAGCCCAAGGTGATGCCACAGTCTCCTATGAAGACCCACCAACTGCAAAAGCTGCCATGGAGTGGTTTTATGGTAAAGATTTTCAGAAGAGCAAACTTAAAGTCTCTCTTGCTGGGAAGAAGCCTCCAATGAACAGCATGTGGGGTGGTATGCCACCCCGTGAGGGCAAAGGGGTGCCACCAACCACTCCGTGGAGATCCTGGAGGCCCAGGAGGTCCTGGGGTACCCATGGGTCATATGGGAGGCCGTGGAGGAGATAGAGAAGGTTTCCCTCAGAGAGGCCCCCGGGGCTCCAGAGGGAACCCCTCAGGAGGAGGAAACATCCAGCACTGAGCTAGAGACTGGCAGTGTCCCAATCCAGGTTGTGGAAACCAGAACTTCACCTGGAGAACAGAAGGCAACCAGTGTAAGGCCCCACAGCCTGAATGCTTCCTCCCACCCCCGGGTGGTGATCGTGGCAGAGGTGGCCCTGGTGGCATGCCATGAAAAAGTGGTGGTCTCATGGACCGTGGTGGCCCTGGTGGAATGTTCAGAGGTGGTCGTGATGGAGACAGAGGTGGCTTCTGTGGTGGCCGGGGTATGGACCAAGGTGGTTTTGGTGGAGGAAGACGAGGTGGCCCTGGAGGCCCTCCTGGACCTTTGATGGAACAGATGGGAGGAAGAAGAGGCGGAGGTGGAGGACCCGGAAAAATGAATAAAGGTAAGCACCGTCAGGGGCGCAGAGACCGGCCCTACTAGATGCAGGGATCCCACAGAGCTGCATTGACTACCAGATTTATTTTTTAAACCAGAAAATGTTTTAAATTTATAATTCCATATTTATAATGTTGGCAACAGCATTATGACTATTCCTTGTCTGTGCTTTTGTATTTTTCACCATTTGTGAAGAAACATTAAAACAAGTTAAATGGTAGCGTGCAGAGTTTTTTTTCTTTTTTCTTTTTCTTTTAAAGATGGTTGTTTAACTAAAACTTAACAGTGGGAACCCCTTGTGAGCATGCTCAGTATCATTGTGGAGAACCAAGAGGGCCTCTAACTGTAACAGTGTTCATGGTTGTGATGTTTATTTTTTTCTTAAATAAAATTCCAAATTGGAAAAGAGGAGGTCAAATTATACCTGTTTGACAATAATATGATCCTATACATAGAAAACCCTAAAGACTCCTCCCAAAGACTTCTAGAATTTATGTACAAATTCAGTAAATTTCAGGTACAAAATCAACATATACAAACATAAATTTCAATATAATACTGAAAATTTTACAGTAGTATTTCTGGGCACTAATAACAAACAAGTTTAAAATCAAGTCAAGAACCCAATCTCATTTATATTACCTTCAAGGAGTTGAAAGAACGCCAGAAGGATGACTACAAAACTCGGATGAAAGACAGTGTAGGTGACACAAACAAGTGGGAGAATATCCTGTGGTCATGAACTGGAAGAATTAACATTGACAATTTGTCCACACTGCCTAAAATTTTCTACACATTCCATGTGATTCCTTTGAAAAGACCAATGGCATTTTTTCACAGAATTGGATAAAAATAAACCTGAAATTCATATCAAACCAAAAAGGAGCACAAATATCCAAAGGAATTCTAACCTAAAAGAAAAATCTGTATGTATTATACTAAATGACTTCAAATTAAACCTCTAGGTATTAGTAATCAAAACATATGGTACTGTTATAAAATTACATAATTTTATTAATTGAAAAGCATAGAGAACCCCAAAATAAAGCCAGATGCCTACAACCAAGTGATATTTTACAAGCAGAGAAAAGCATGCAGTGGAGAAAGAACCCACTATTTTATAAATAGTCCTGGGAAAATTAAATAGGTTCATGAAGAAGAATAAAATGGAATTCATATCTCATACCACATATAAAAATGAAGTCAAGATCAATTAAAGACTTAAATATAAGATCTAGATCTGAAAACATAAAAATTCTAGGAGGAAACCCAGGAAAAACTATCCTAGCATTAGGCTGGGGAAAGATTATGAATGTATATTATCATAGTCTATCTTATTCTCTATTAAAATATTTATTCTTTATTTAATAGTAATTTTTAATTTGTTGATACATGTTGCCAATACCTTTCCAGAAAGGTGGTACTATTATGTTCAATAAGGTGAACACAAATTGCCTAATTGTAAGAAGCCACCTCATCCTTGTTAGCAGTAGTTATGCTAGCTTTATACTTGATAGTTGGAAATACCATACAAAAATTTTTAGTATATTTCATTATAACATTTTAAATTATTATGTTGAAATAATGAAATTGCCAATAGAGACTTACATTGCTCTATAATATTGAAAATTTTATATGCTTCAAATTATAAATGGATGTTACATATTTTTAGAATTAAATACTTTTAAGATGTATCTACCTAGATTGTATGCATAGTAATAAAAATTAGGTATAAAATTTTCTCTCTCTAATTAATGATTAATAATTTCCATAGATATCTTTTTCAACTTCAAGTTAAATTATATTCATCGGGCACATTTATTTTTGGTAGTAATTAAGAGCTTTTGTTTGCCATGATTTTTCTCAATTCTTACAAAATGTAATGAATGAAATGGTTTGTGTCAATTATAGCATAGTTACAAGGAAAAGATTATTAATAATCTCAATTATTGAAAGACATTTTTATGCTTTGCGTATTTTATAAATTTCCACCTAAAAATTACACTTTAATTTTTATTTTACCTAAAAGAAATCTTAGAAGTTGAGAAGGGACAAATAGGTACTGTATGATGACTTTGTAAAATATCAACTTAACCAGGCTGAAGTATATTTCCTAAAATTCCCTTTCTTCTATGCTTCTGTTAAGAGAGATTTTTATGGAAGGCAGAAGTGAAGTAGCATAGAGAACCCCAGCATAGAGAACCCTGTAACTCATACGCGTTGTCATTCATGTGGTGGCTCACCTTTTGGCAAGAACCTTCATAGAGCCTTCCTCTGAATCATCCTTTTCTCCCTCTGGGGCCAGATGTCTGTGTTTAGCACATGGGCTTTTGTAAGCATCAGGGTAGAGGCAACAAGAAAAGACACAGTTTCTGTTTATATTCCCGGGCTCTCACTTATTCTTGTAGGTGCCAGATTATTCAAGTTCAGCTATTCTGATTGAATCCTAACTTATGCAGGTTCAAAATAATTGAAGATGGAACGCTGATAACTATGCCACAGTGGTGCCTAGCAGTTGGCCATCAGCTCAAGAGTGAGCCAGTATTTTCACATAGCGTTTTATTAGATGAAATGTTCTGTCTCTTTGCACTACCAAATTCTGACTAGGTAAAAGAGCTTTTAGAAATTATGAGGTATTATACAGATTAAGGTTTTTATTGTGGTAATTATTGTCAACATTATTAATATTAAACTATACCTGATGAATTGGTCCAGCATGCTTCCAGATGTGAAGTTTGAGGTACACTCATATTAATATTAGACCCTAAACACTGGCAGGAAATGACACATATTTTTATCAGGCTTTAAAAAATGCTCTCCAATGTATTAGCTAAGTTCTCTTTAATTACTGTGGAAAGAAACAGCTGACAAAGTCAAGAAGGCAAATAATCCTTTAATTGAACACTATTGGTTAAACACGGAATCCCCAATGTATTTTGTTCCCTTTGCTCTTGACATCTGTTATATAGCTACCAGCTACCAGTTATTGCTCTATTTCTGCTATAACTTATCAAAATGAATGTGTGTGTGTGTGTGTGTGTGTGTGTGTGCGCGCGCGCATGTGGTGGTCTTTTGGATTAAATTAATTGGTGTGCCAGAGAGTTTACTGTTTAAATATACCCTGTCTTCTTCCACTCTGTACTCACCATCTTTGCTGTTGCTAAAATAAAAAATATACAATGCAATTTAACTAAACACATAAGTGAATTATAAATATTTCAAATATGCACAATGTTGGGATATCCTCTAGATTCCCTACAGTACCCACACATGCTCCTATCTCACAGAGACTAAAACAGAGAAATCAAATGGCCTACTATCTTAAAGATAGACCTACAGCATCACAGTTACAAAGAGCTGGATGTCTTTTCTGACATCACATCCATTAATTAAAAACAGTTAACAAAGAGAAATAGAAGCTAATATTTTTTGGAGTTCTTACTATATGTCAAAAACTTTGTGTTCCCATGGTAGACAGAATAATGCCTTTACTCAAATGTCAACTCCTTGTTCCTAGAACATGTAAATGTATTAATATGTTACATTATATGGCAAAGGGACTTTGCAGATGTGGCTAAGATTGCAGACTTTAGGATAGGGAAGTATTTCTAGATTACACAGGAGGACCCTTACATGAATTACATGAATCCTTAAAGCTGGAGAGCATTACCTGGATATTTTCAAAGACAGATATGATTTTTAGAAAGGGGTCAGAGAAACATCAGCATGAGAATGACTCAACCTGCTATTGGTGGTTTTGATGAAAGTGAAAGGGAGTCACACACCAAGGGATACAAGCAGCCTTTATGAGCTTTAAGAGGGGGAAAAATTTGATACTTAGTAGCATTTATACATACTAATAACAGTCAAGCTGAGAGTCAAATTAAGAATTCAATGTCATTTTCAACAGAAAATAAAATACGTAGGAATATAGTCAATAAAGGAGGGGAAAGATCTCTACAGTAACAGCTACAAAATACTTAACAAAGAAGTGACAGATGTTCTAAACAACTAGAGAAACATCCATGCTCATAGATTGGAAGAATCAACATTGTTAATGTGTCTATACTGCTCAAAGTGATTTACAAATTTAATCCAATATCTATCAAGATACCAACAACATTTTTACAGACCTAGAAACTAACAATCCTAAACCTCACATGAAACCAAAAGAAAGCCAGAATAGCTTAAGCAATTACCTGGGGGTATCATATTACTCAACTTTAAATTATACTACAAGGCTGTAGTAAGCAAAACAGCATGGTACTAGTGTGAGGATAGACACATAGACCAATGAAACAGAACAGAAAATCTAGAAAGAAAACCATATAGCTACAACAAACTGCTTTTTTCACAAAGCAAAGAAAGATATACACTGGGGAAAGAAACCCGTATTCAATAAATAGTGGTAGGAGAATTGAACAGTCACATGCTGAAGAACGAAACTGAATCTCTATCTCACATAAAGTAGAAAATGAATACAAAAATTAACTCAAGATATATTGAAGACTGAAAGGTAAGACCTGAAATGATAAAGATTATAGAAGGAAAACTAAAACAAACTATTCTAAATATTGGCCTAGAAAAAGAATTTATGACTTAGACTCCAAAATAAAATACAGTAACTATAAAAATAAGTAAATAGGATTGACTTAAAACTTTCTGCACAGCAAAGGAACCAATAGAGTAAATAGGCAACCTACAGAATGGGAGAAACTATTTGCTAACTATACATTCAACAGAAGACAAATATTCAGAATCTACAAAGAACTCAAACACATGAGGAAACAAACTAAACAAAACCAACAATTTAACTCCATCAAGAAGGAGATAAAAGACATAAACCTTTTTTTTTTTTTAAAGAAGGTAGACAAATGGACAGAATAGATAAAAATATGTTCTACATCATTGATCAGGAAAATGAAAATTACAACTACAGTGAGACATCGCCTTACTCCTCTCAGAATTGCCATTATTGAAAAGTCAAAGAATAATGAATGTTGGCAGAGTTGTTCTAAAAACGGAATGTTTATATGCTTGTAGTCAAATACTAACTAGCACAACCTCTATAGAAACAGTATGTAGATTCCTCAAAGAATTAAAATTAGACCTAAAATTTAATCCAGCAATGTCACAACTAGGCATCTATTCAAATGAAAAGATGTTGTTTTACAAAAAGACACCTGTACTCAAACGTTTATTGCAGTGTGAATCACAACTGCACACAATGGACACAATTTAAGTGTCCATTACCTGAAGAGTGGATAAAGAAAATCTGATATATCTGAATCAGGACAATTAAGTTTACAAACTCATCCTAGGATAAGTGCTACATACGTCATTGCTGAATATCATTATAATCACCAGATGGCAAACAGGTGAATCTCAACGGTGACCAAGGTGATATTCAGTAATGAGGTATGTGGCACTTTTTTGAGGATGAGCTTTTGAACATAACTGTCAGATCTCTTACAATGTCAGCTCTGACAGCTATTCTAGAAAAAGGGTTTCAAAATTGCTTTGAAGGTTGAACTGGGCACTGATATCACAGCTTAGCTCTCTGGAAGGTGAACATAGTGACATGTAACACTTTTTCCATGATGAGTTAGTAAACTTAATTGTCCAACCTCATATATATGTGTAAATATGTACAGATAAATAGATACCTCATCTATGTATGTATGTACATAAACACCTACACACAGAGAGATGAAGCCAAAAAATGTATACACATCTTAAGAAAGGAAAAAACTATATTAAAACTGCAATTCTCAGGCGGCGCCTGTGGCTCAGTGGGTATTGCTCAGGCCCCATATATTAAGGGTGGCACATTCAAACCCGGCCCCGGTCAAACTGCAACAAAAAAACAGCCGGGCATTGTGGCAGGCACCTGTAGTTCCAGCTACTTGGGAGGCGGAGGCAAGAGAATCGCCTAAGCCCAAGAGTTGGAAATAAACTGCAATTCTCAGTATATGCCACTGAGAAAAGATGAATACAAGCCACATTGATTACTTCTTATAATTACAGAAGTCAAATGTGACTTGACCATGACAAATTGAACACAGTTTTTGTATTTCTTAAAATGTGTATACATATTTTGGCACCCTCTGTGGGTGTATATGTGTGTGTGCGTGTATAAATACACACACTAGTATACACAGGTATACATGCAGCATGGAGTACTTTGCAAACATAAAAATGAATGAAACAATGTTATTTGCATCAACTTGGATGGAACTGTAGACCTTTATCATAAGTGACACATCTCAGGAATAGAACAAGAAGGGCCATATGATGTACTCACTTGCATTTTCGTAAATGGGAATTACATGTAAATGAGAGGTATACGTCGTCATAAAGTTATGTCATGCACATTGGAAACAAAGCATAGGTGATGTACAAAAATCTACCTCAATATACCCTATTCTGGTAACAACTATACTAAAATCCCTGACTTTAGCCTTATACATTTCATCCATGTAACAAAATCCCTTGTATCCCAATGTCTATCAAAACTAAAAAGAAGCTTCTCACTTGAACCATGCAAAAAGGATCCCATCAAAATTTTATTTTACTGCCAGTAGGGCTTCACATTAACTCAGTGTGAGCTATGTTGGAGCCCTGACCTATAGAACTAGCAAGGGAAAATTAGCACAATGGCTTATGCCATTTATTTCTCAAAAACGAAATCAGGTACTACTAGTGTTTTTATTTTACAAAAAAGAAAATAATCTCATAATGCTAAGACAACTAAAGTCAGTTGACTGGTGAGAGAGGAAGCTTGAATTTAACTCCACATTTCCCCCTGAAAAAGACAATTTATAAGAATTATTGCAAAGATAATATAAAAAAAAATAATAAATTCTAGGAGGAGACAGAATAGTTAGAAAACTGGCAGAGATTTATAATTATGTGAGATAATGACTGAGAAATTTCTGGAATTATGGAAATACATAAGCCCTCAAATTGAAGCAATATAGCAATCTTTAATTAGAATAAGGAAAAAACAAATTCATTGAGACACGTGATCACAAAACTATTTAAAAATAGGTGTCATAAATGAAGGAATGATGAGTAGATAGGTGATAGACTTCTCATCAGCAACAAACCCAAGACAGTATTAAACTTAATTGTCCAAAGAGAAAAACTCAAACCAAGCCCAAACAAAACAAAAATATTCCCAGGGGCTATGAACTGAGAATATTGAGAACAAAATGCAGAGCAAAATATTAAACAAACCAAGCAAACCAAGCCCAAACAAAACAAAAATATTCCCAGGGGCTATGAACTGAGAATATTAAGAACAAAATGCAGAGCAAAATATTAAGGGCAAAATTAAGACAAGTAATGACAATTAAAGACAGGGAAAATAAAGAGTGGGGGATTTTGTGCTTGCAAATAAAGTGCTATTAAGATAAAGGACAAAGGACATGGGATGTAGAAAGAGAATGTTAATGGTTAACACTTGGGATTTAGGAACTCTACTGAAAGAGACTAGAGCTCATCAGTATCATTTACACATTATATAATTTATTTTATAAACTAACAAATGTCTAAGTATTAGAAATATCCCATAAAACTTGCAGCTTAGGGAAATAAATTTAAAAGGGTCAGAGGAAAGGAGAATTAAATAGCAATAGTGCATCAATTCAGTCAAGAAATAAGAATACAAACAAAAAAAGTTAAAAGAAATTTGTCAAATAAATTCAATTTAGTAGACTAAAAATTATGGCAAAATCCTATTATAAGATTAACTCGACTCCCCACAGACAAGCAGATAAAAATAATATGTAAAATAAAAATTATATATGAATTAAAAATTACTTTACAACTAAGTTGGGATTAAAAGAAATAATACATCATATCTAGGCTCAGAAAAGTAAGATGAAATTCAAACTAGAGCAGTAAACACATGATATTCTATTGTTACGGTGGCTACTTGTGAGGTATTAGAAAGTGGACAATTATAATTCTTGCTAATCCAGATTATAATATCACAGGGAAAGTAAAATGCAGTGTCAGTCCCTACAAAGCTATATACTAAGGGGAAAGCATAAATTAAAAACAAACAAACAAACAGAAAACTCTTTGGCAAAGGAAGATGAGGAAACTTGTCTCATGTGTATTGTTTTAAGAGGAACAAATTGCCTGCAAAGGAAAACCTGGGTGTACAACATAAATTGGTTTATGATTGAACTGTATTCTTCTCACAGACCCCTGAAAAAGCTTAATGAAGTATACAGGAAACCACCACCACACTGGCTATGTAGACCCCTGCAGTTAAAATGCAACTAGTGATGAGCATATAGTCCAAAAGTACTAAACATGAGAAGAAAGGAGGCATCATTATATTCAGTTATTTCTGTACATTTTCTTCCTGAGAATAATAGAATCTACAATTTCCAGGCTCCTTTTACTCAGGCAGAACCATCGTCTAGTTCTGCCAACTGATTTCAGACTATGTCACTTCTGGCTTGAGGTGGAAAAAAAGCCCTTGTTTAATTTTCTAGTCTCTCTTCCCCACAGATCAAATCAAATGTAAGAGATTGCTATCCACAGCTACCCTAGGAAGTAGACTGGAACCCAGATAGAATGTCTTAAGTAAGAAACATTGAAAAACATTATTTAAGGTCATAACAGGTAAAAATTCTCCAGGTTTGAAGGATTCAGACTCCTCAAATGTTTCAACCAGAGGAAATAGGAATACACACTTGACATATAATGAAAGCATAGTCAACCAAAATAAGTTTTATTTTTTACCAACAAATAGGAAAAAAAATTACAGAATAATTAATCTAATAAACATGTCTAAAAGACCTAATAAGACATAAGATAATGAAATGATTTGTTCAAAATATATAAAGCATAATTGGGACCTTATATCCCAGAAAAATATCATATATATATATATATATATATACACTAGCCTAAGCCTACTGGCTTAGGCTATGATGTTTATATATATATATAAATGAAATATATTTTGCCTATTTAAAGATTTTTAGACTTTGCATTGATATATATTATATAATTGATATAATTTGCATTGATATATATTATATAATTTTTATAATTATAAATATATATCAATTTGCATTGATATAAATTATATTATATATTATATATATTATATAATATAAATTATAAATAATATAATATATAAATTATATAATATATCAATTTGCATTGAGGTGGAAATATAATAAATTTTATTTATAAGAAGTATAAATTATATAATTTATATATCAATGCAAATTCTAAAAATCTTTAAATAGGCAAAATATATTTCTTTCACAGACTTTCACTAAAATGATAAGATATATTTCAACACAAAGGCAAATAAATACAAAACTAAGACTATGTGAAAAATAATGAACAAAGAATTGTTACATATGGTGATAAATTCAAATTAGATAAAACCTGTAAAAATAACAATAAAATATCCTCTATATAAGATATAAAATAAAAGTAAGTTAAAATACAAACTATATTAAAGTATTAGCCAGTTAGGTGTGATCAGAGTAAAACTATAATAAAACTTATATTATTCAATGATGAATATAATTATACATTTATACTTATATTGATAAGTATGTGTGTTACAATACTTGATGAACTCACCAAACATACACATATAAGTATGTATACAGATGGTCCCCAACTTATGACTGTTTAACTTATGATTTTTTGACTTCACAATGATAACGCATTCACTAGAAAGACTTGGAATTCCGAATATTGATCTTTTCCTGGGTTCTTGACAAGTAGTACAATACTGTACTGTGATGCCGGACAGTAGCAGCTAGCCACAGCTTTGAGTAGCCACACAATCACAAAATCAAACAACTAATACTGTACAGTGTACCATATTCAATAAATGTATGAGATATTCAATATTTTATTATTATAAACAAGCTTCTTGCTATTGCCCAACCATCTGAGCACGTTTAAGGTACACTGGCTTAGGCTATGATGTTTAAGAAATTAGGTGTCTTAAATGCATTTTTAACATGAAAATTTCATTTACAATTGGTTAATGAGAGCATAAATTCATCATAAGTCAAGGAACATCTGTATAGTTACATTAAATATATCACTTTCCCAACTAATTAATGTTTGTATAAAAAGTGAATAGAAGTATAAAGTAATCATAATATAAGTGAAGGAAAATATTTTATAATTTGGAGAGGGAACATGTATACCAGAGATTTATTTTGGTCTCCTTTGGTCCCTAAATCCCAAAATTATGGCTAGATAATAGGTCAGAAAAACATCCATATTTCCCAAACTCCATTGTAGCTGGTTGACGTTAGGTGAGTGACCAAAAATATGAACACCTTTTCATTCACAGTGCATAAATTCCCCTTCCCCTTTCTCTCCTCTCTCTGGCTGGAATGCAAACATGGTGAAGGTAAGCATTTGACCACGTAGATAAAGAGTATGCCTTAAAAATGGTGGCCAGAGGAGAAAACTAAATGACTGTCCAACACCAATGAGTTTCTGTTCCAACACTGATTCACTTATACCTGGATGACTATAGTAAATGCAAACTATTTGGTTAAAGCACTGCCATTTGTGGGTTTTTTTGTTTTTTTGTTTGTTTGCTTTTGCCTGGGGGTGGTTTTGAAACCACCACCTCTGGCATGCTGGCTGGAGCCGACTCCTTTGAGCCACAGACACCCCCAGCCATTTATGGTTTTTACAATCATACTCTAACCAGCATACAGGTCAGTACAGAGTGCAACTTAACATAATAAAAGTAAGTGAGAATGCATCAGAAATCACCTCAAATGTTAACAGAATGAAATTACTTGCTAAAAAAGTAATTTTAGAATTTTTTGCAAACTTTTTTTATGTGCTGTTTTAAGGAAATGTAAGAAAAAATCTAAATGAAATTTTAAAAGATACCTTAGTAATAGTCTGATACAAATCCTCATGTCTAAACAAAATGAGATAAAACCAGAAATCAGTATCAAAAATATAATATGCAGGCATTTGAACTTAAAATATGTATAAGTAATTACTGGTTACAAAAATCTTAATGCAAAATACAATATATTGAGAGCAGGTTGGTAAGGAAAATAAATTACATCAAGTGTACGTGATCACTTCTTAAAGAAGAAGTTAGAGCCAAATATATAGCTTTATATATTATAAATAACTAAATATTATAGTTTCATATTATAAGGGAAAAATAATATAAGTTAATCATTCACCTCAAGTATATAAAATAAAATCAGGACAAGGAATTTAAAAGGATGGAAACCACTTTATTATTAGGAATACACATACATATTCTTATAACTAAACATATACAGATTTATTTGTAGAATAAGTATATAAAATAATATAAAAATCCAAATATGTAGTTCTCTTAAAAAGTTATAAAGAGAGAAAATGAGATCAAAGGGAGAAAAGATAAATATAGATAACATGAAGAATGAGAGAAAGCATGCTTGTAGGTAGGTTAGATTTAAAAATTCACAGGAAAATTCTCTAAACAAATGAATACCTGTACTTTTTTCAATGTTAAAATTATAGGTAAAATGTAAAAATTCCTGGAAAAATAATTTATCAAACATAGGGAACCCTAATAGGTCAATTAACCTCAGGAATTTGAATATGTAGTCCAAATCACTTCACTGTCTTTTCATACCTACAATCTGCGGTGCACACACACACACACACACACAGAGATATACATTGAAACATATTTTATCAAGGTAATTTTAATTAATCTTTCAATATATAGACTATACTTCTATATTGCCTAGTAATAGAATAAATACTGTACAATTTATATGTGAAATGTACAAAACTTTAATATCAAAAAAAAGATTCAAAATTACAAAAGAGAATTATTGCCACTGACAACAATTGTCAATTCCATATAAATGTTTAGTATTTACTATAATATATCTATATCTGTTTACCTATTTATCTTTCTCTCTCTCTAGGTAGATGTAGAAAGAGAAAGATGCAGAAAGAGAGAGAGAAAGTACAGTTATTTTGTATGTGTGTAAAGAAGGAATAAGTAATTCTAAAGGCCATTTTTTTCTCATGGATACAGTTTTTTCTTATGTGTTTTTGTTTATAGTCTGTATTTTTGGACAAATTTGCAATGCAGAAAGAACCAGTGATATTCTGCTCCAAAATCTACCTGTGTGTTAGGCATTCCTTTTCCATTCAGTGTTTTTCAGGTCATCAGTTTTCCTGAATATTTAGGGTTCACCTACGTACTGGTGTGTGTTCAAAAGACATAATAACAAGAGAAAATTTTTCTAAAATGATAGATGGATAAAATTACAATTACTTTCCACATATATTTCAGTAATATACAAATCAACTTATGTTTATATAAGTTGTCAACAATAATCAAAATAAACTAGACAAGCTTACTGAATAGGGACAACATTTGAAATTAAACTTGTCATTTAAACCCAATGAAGATAACATTTTACAGGAAAAAATTAAAGTAGATTATGGATTAAAAAAAACCTACAGTAAAATCTTTTTAACTTAAGCCAGTTACTGTGGCTAATGCCTTAATTTTACTACTCTGGGAGGCCGAAGCAGGTGGGTTGCTTGATCTCAGGAGTTTGACACCAAACTTTGCAAGAGTGAGACCCTATCTCTTCTAAAATAGAAAAACAAATAGAATAAAAAATAAAAAAATAAAAAACTAGCCAGATTTTGTGGCAGGTGCCTGTAGTCCCAGCTATTCAGGAGGCTGAGGCAAAATAATTGCTTAAGCCTAGGAGTCTAAGGTTGCTGCGAGCTGTGATGCCAAGGTACTCTAGCCTAGGACGACAGAGTCTCAAAAAATTACAAAAGTTTCCTTAGTGTTAAGCAGGATTGATATATACCATGAAAGAAAGAAGTGCTTATGTTTTACACAAAAGCAGATGAGAATTGAGAATGCTTACAGCTGAATAATACCTTAAATGGATACTACAGCATCTTAAAAGGTGTTAATTGATTATTCTACAAAAAAAATTGAAAAAAAAAAAAGTAATATGAAGGGGCAGTGCCTGTGGCTTAAGGAGTAGGGCACTGGCCCCATATACCAGAGGTGGCAGGTTCAAACCTGGCCCTGGCCAAAAACTACAAAAAAAAAAAGTAATATGAAGTTTGTTCAGTGAAGCAGTTATTGGTATCATATAATCTAGGTGTAGGACAGGAGAAAATGTTTACAAACTATTTATCTATCAGAAAAACTAAAATCAAGAATATACAAGAAACTCAAACAATTGTATAGAAAAAAATCCCTTTTAAAAAGGAGGAAAAAAGGGTGAGTAAACCATTTTCAAAAGAAGACATACAAATGGACAATAGATACACGAGAAAGTGTCTAATGGCACTAATTAATCATCAGGGAAATGCACATTGAAACCATGAGATAGCATTTCACCTGGTTAGACTGACAGTTACTAAAAATAAATAAATAAATGCTGATGAGAAAGCAGAGAAAAGGAAACTTAATCACTGTTGGTGAAAATTTAAATTAGCCCAACTATTTATGGAAAGCAGCATGGAAGATTCTCAATAAACGAATAATAGAACTATGATATGATCTAGCAATTCCACTACTAGGCATTTAGCCAAAGAAATGCACACTCGGTGTATCAAAGGATACCTGTATCCCTATGTTTATTACAACACTGTTTTTGATCAGGGTATGGAGTCAACCAAGTGTCCATCAGAAGATGATATGATACATATATATACATAGTGGAATACTATATAAAAGAATGAAATCCCACCCTTTGCCTCAACATGAATGGAACTGGAGGTCAATATGTTCTGTGAAATATGCCAGACACAGAAAGACACATATCATGTGTTCTCATTCACCAGTGGGAGCCAACAACGTCGACCTCATGGAGGTAGAATGTTGTTCACCAGAGGATGGTAGCCCCAGCTACTTGAGAGGCAGAAGCAGGACAATCACTTGAGCCCAGGAGTTGGAGGTTGCTGTGAGCTGTGTTGTGACAGCACTCTACCCAGGGCGACAGCTTGAGGCTCTGTCTCAAAAATAAATAAATAAATAAATAAATAAATAAATAAATAAATAAATATAAATAAATAAAATAAAGTCACTGGTGAAATGATAGTCAAAGGATACAAACATTAAATTAGATGAATAGATTCTAAGGATTTAATCTACAGTATGGTGAATATAGTTAATCACATTTTATTTTATATTTGAAGTTTGCCAAGAGACTAGATCTATAGTAACTGTTCCCCCAACATATAAATGAATACCATGTGAGGAGATGGTTGTGTTAATTAACTTAATTGTGGTAATTATTTTAGAATATATCCATATAACAAATTATCACATATAATTTAAATCCATAAAATTTTTATTTCTCAATTACAAGTTAATAACATTGTAGAAAAGAAAGAATGAGGAAAATCAGGCACTGGCTGAGAGACAATATTTGCAAACCAGTTATTTAAAGAAGGAATAGGATTCAGAATATATATATAAAAATTCTGGCTGGGCCTAATGGCTCACATTTGTAATCCTAGAACTCTGGGAGGCCAAGGTGGGTAGAGAGCTTGAGCTCATGAGTTCAAGACTAGCCTAAGCAAAATGCGAGATTCCCCATCTCTACTAAAAATAGAAAAAATCTGAGGAAAGAGGATCATTTGAGCCCAAGAATTGGAGGTTGCTGTGCACTGTGATGCCACAGTACTCTACTCAAGGTGACAGCTTCAGACTCTGTCTCAAAAAAAAAAGAAAAGAAAGAAAGAAAAAAAAATTACGAATTATAGAACTGTATTGTGGAGAAAGCTGGTACGTGTCATGCTTGTGATCAATGACATCATTGACTTGCTTGATATTATTGACTCATAGCAGAGGGACAGTCATATTTCTTTGCTGTTTTTTCCCCAAATAAAAAACTTTAATGTAATCATAAAGAAACATAAAATAGACATCAGGTCTAAGCTGAAAGACATTCTACAAAATACCTTCAAAAACATCAGTCATGAGAGGCCAAAAAAGACTAGGGACTCTTACAAACCAGAGGCAAATAAAATGACGGAACACCTAAATGCAATGAGAGTTTCTGGATGGAATCTTGGATACAAAAAGGAAATAAGGAGAAAGACGTTAAAAATACAAATAATCTTTGTGGCTTATTTATTAGTATTTTAGCATTATAGTTCAGTCAATAGTATATTACTGATGTTGACAATATTGTACCTGTTTTCTTAGTTTTCATAATATTATCATAATATTATCAATGTCCAGTGTTGACATTGAAAACAAGGTGAAGGATATACAAAACACTCCTGTCTTGACTTTACAACTACTTTGTGCATCTGAAATTATTTCTACTAAAGGCCAGAAACCAAACCAAACCAAACCAGAAATCAAAACAAAAATTATTTTCAAGTATTAACACGGGTAAGAAACAAAAGACTAAAAAGATTGTTGTCAAAATAATGCATAAGGGAACAATGAAGACAGAGTGTAACACAACACAGGGAGTTAGAGATATCACAGAGTTCAGTAAAATATTGCTCCAGGCAAAAATTGCAGGCTCTTATTTATTGCTCAAAGGCAGTTATACATTTTAGCCCTCAAAACCTGGTCTCAAATTGATTTGACTTTAGAGTAGAATTGATTTGAGTTTAAGAAAATACCACAAGATGGCACTGACATTTGGCTGAGTGAGAGGTTAATCATTGACACTGTCCTTAGTGTGTGAATTAGAAATCAGAATAAAGAAGATATTTCTCAAAATTGTGTGGATTCTGAGAATTGCAAGCAATGTGTTGTTTTCAGTCACACAACCACCAATGAGAGTATAATGCTTCCATCAGGAAAGAGTTAACACTTTAGAATAAGAGGGGGCTTTTCCAGTGCTAAAACATTTTAAAGCTATTAACATGATTAGATATATTGAATATGACCTTCAGAACCATTTCTTTCTTAACATGTCATGACATAAAATCTGTACTGAAATACAAATATGAATCTAATAGCATGCTTTTATTTATGATCAACCTTTTTATAAAAATGATTTAAACTTGACATATGCCCTAATGTACCCATTAGTAGTACATCAGAAGAATTTGTTATGATTTCATAAGTTTAGGAAAACTTCTTAGGTGAAGGGAAGTTGCAATTGAATTATCCATAGAAATATTGCTTAATAACCAATACATTAAGCAAAATTAGTCCCATAACTAACAACTGTAAACTATTTTGCAAAAACCATTTATCAGATAGAAGATGGCATTTCGGTTCTCCAAATAAAATGAATGCTTCATTTCATATTAGATGGTTTCGATTGCAGTGATGATGATATATTAGGGTATAGCAAAGCTGAAATGACCATAGTCAGAACAACTAAGTGGGAAAACAAAACCCAGTAATGGGTTCTTTATTATGCATAGAATCCCTAAGTTCAAGTTTGTAGTTAGCTAATGACTAATTATTCATTAATCAGGAAAAAAATCATCTCTTCATCAAAACATTCAAAGATGTAGTAAAATATGCCCCAACCCTACTTGGGTGCATGCAGCTATTGCTATCATTTTTCCTTGAATAATTCTCTGTTCTTATCCAAATAACTTCACACTGTTCCCATTTTATTTTGTAATTCTGCTTGCTTTGTTTCCTCAGTGGAGAAAGATTTTCTTTTCATTTTTCCTCATATATACCTTTTTATTTTTTAAGGACCAATTCAAATAACACCTGTTCTAAGAAAACTTCCCCAGTGAGAATAAGTTGCTCCCTTGTCTGTGCTCCCTGTTACACTATTTTTTCCTAGCTACAGTCACTTATTGATACATTCATCCAGTTTTTCAACAAATATATATTAAATGCTTACTGTGCATGAGTTCTAAGGACTGGAGGCACTTTAGTGAAAGAAGCAGACATGGTTTATATATACATATATATATGAAAGAGATGATAAAAGACAACTTAGTAGATATCAGCGTGATGTAAAGCTACTTAAATTATAGTATATAAATCTTCATATAGATCTTGCAGTCATTATACTATTTCCCAAATGGGAGATATTGTTATCATCACACAAAACATTAAAGTAAATATTAATTTTTTTTTCTAAAACAACTGTGACATCCATGGAGTTAAAAGATACCTTATCCTAGAGGTCATAAAGCAGAAAATGAAGGCAACTTTAAAAAATTGCATGCAATTATCATTGACCAAAACAGAAAATTCTAAAAGTTTCAAATTGTTTTCCTGGCATGGGGTCCCTATGTCCTACACATAAAATTTTTGCCAGTAAGTAGATTGATGTACAGAATTATCATGATATGTTATGTGAAAAGTATCCATTTTGATCTCAAATTTTTATGTGATAATTTTAAAGATAAATGAAGTGTAACTTCATTTTAAATGTAATAACATGTAACCTTTTACTTGGTGTGTATACATATACATATACAATACATGTACTAATGTATTGACAACTAAAAAATGTGTTATCCCCTAAGGAAAGAGGTGGGAATGGGGTGTTTGGGGATATTTACTGTTGGCTAATTGAAAATGTGCTATGTGGCAATTCTGATGCAAATCTTTCTATGTGTGTCCTCTCTTATGATATAGAAACCATGATAGCAACAAAGGATAGAGTGTCTCAGCTTATGTCCCTATATCCATAATCACAATAAGGCCATGTATGTGACAACACCCCAATAGGTGTTAGGTGTTCTTTTCTTTTTTTTTTTTTTTAATGTCAACTTCAGTTTTTTAAAGAATAATGCAACAATTCTATTCCTATTAAGGAATAGAATGGGAAATTTAAATAGATTCTGAGACCAAGATATTTCTGGCATGAATTTAATTATCAAAAAAGAATTGTAACTTAAGTGACTTTTTTTAGCAAGAGTTTCCTCACATTAAGAGCATACTGTGTGACCCTACCTAACAATGGAAAGGAAAGGTGTCAATAGTGTTCCAATTTACTTGTAGGATCACAGGTAATTCACAATTCCAGAGAAAATAGAAATCTTTTATCTAAATAGCCAATAGTGTGTAATTGTCTCTTTTGACAGGAGACCTTGGCCATTATATAACACTCACCTTTTAAGAAAAGATCAAAATAGCTTTTCTTGTCTTTCCACCAAAGATGATCTTTTTGTTTTTAAAGAGAAATTTCATGCTTTATTGTAAAGGAAGAAAGGAGAAATCAAAACTTAGAAAGTTAACTTCATTCTATCATTTATGAAAAAAACAACATTCTACTAATGCAGACATAAAAATTTGCTGTTCAAAGTTTTGAGGCATTAGTCAACATTCTCAAAAAAAAAAAAAAATAAGATAAAATATTCATGATGGTATAGGGAGTTGGTGCAGAAAAGTAATCTATAATATGTGAGAACAACCAATACTTTTAAATTAATATTAATTGCTTAAAAACTATCATCTAGTATACACAGTTGCATTGTAATTATATATGCCATTTATTTCTTTTAGAATTGAAAATTTGACATAGTGAAAATAGTAACGTGTTTGACAGAAATGGAAAGAATAGATTTGTATCAGAATCCTCTAAAATTGTCTTTTTAGGCACATTGCCTAACTTCTCTGAGCTTAAATTTCTTTCTGTGTAAAATAATGGTAAATAATCCTTATCAAAAGAGACATTATCCTAAAACTGGGCCATAGTAAGAGCTCTTAGACTTGTGTCAAGACTTAAATAAAATTAGTTTTAAACCTTTATAAAATCTTGGACACACACAAATCT
This sequence comes from Loris lydekkerianus, assembly GCA_963574355.1. Taxonomy (NCBI): domain Eukaryota; kingdom Metazoa; phylum Chordata; class Mammalia; order Primates; family Lorisidae; genus Loris; species Loris lydekkerianus. The sequence goes on from CAUYPK010002957.1 coordinate 21,138, forward strand.
TACTATTTTTTCAAAATATGGTCCGTGGACTTTAGGGAGTACCTAGGACTGGGGGTTCATAGGGTTAGAACTATTTTCATAATAATACTAGGTATAGTTTGCTATTTCTACTCTTTATCTCTGATGTGTGTACAATAGAAGTTTCCAGAGGTTACATGGTATGTCATATCATCACTACTATGGAAACCAATGGTATGCATATTTATATATTCTTACATTTTAAATTGTTCTCAGTTTTAACTTCTAATGTAGAATATATTAATGGATATAATCCACATAAACAAAAGTATAATGTATCCTAATGCCAAAACTTGAGCAATTCCTACTGCTGTGGGGAACCTGTGGCCTCAGTGCCTCACATGGCCTTCTGGATCCTGGAGGATGCCCTCTTGACCAAAACCAAATTTAACAGGATGAATCCTTAGTAAATAAAGGGATTTGTTCTGTGATATTTGGATCTGTTCAATGGGCTACATTCAGGCATCTGGAGGGCCACATGTGGACTTGAGGCCACAGGTTCCCCATCCTTACCGTGGCATTATCTTGTTGAACTAGTACAGCCTACATCTAGTTCTTAGTGTAGACTTTACAGAAACTGATTGCTTAAAGTAGCTCAAAGCTAAGCAATGTTTTTTGTATAGACAGATGTACTTAATGAATAAATGTGCAAAAATCAGAAGAATAAAATCAAAATGTCAGTTTTATGTAAATTGTTATGGTCCTCTCTATTAACAGTGCCATTTACCTGAGCACATCCTTTTTTTTCTTTTAGGAATTTGTAAAGATCATCTAGCCACACTATTGGTCTAAAATCCACAAGGTTAGGCTGAGCAAAAAGCTGTAAGATATGCCTGTATTATAATAAGCTTCACTCAAACCATTGTGAAACTTTTGGAAATATCACTGACCCAGGGAAAAATATAATACTACTAGATGATTTCAAAGAACATGGACATGTTCATTAAATTGAATTTGCTCCTCCTCATTGTTTCTGTCTACTGCGCTACTTGGTCAATGATACAGAGGCAGCACCGCAGACAAAATGAATGATTTTAAAAGGGAAGGCTGGTGCTCACTCAGTCATATCAGCAATCAGCCATCTTTATTCACTTACTTATATATCCAAACTCATCAGATAAAAATAATCTAAGAATAAAGAAGACAAAAGGTAACAAAAGCTGTCATAAAGATTCCTTATCAGCATCAATGCAGCAAAGTATGTATACACTTTTCCAAACTAAGAATGTTCTGCTTGGGAGATAAACAACAATGGAGATAAACCACAAAGGCGCTGGGTTGTCTGTTCTGTTTGCTCACTTCCCTATATGACAAACTGAAAGTTATTGTGTAAATAGAGGTAGGGAATTAAGTGCAAATGCCCAGTGCCCCAGGCAGATGATCTGTCTCCAGCTGGGACTTGGCAGGGCCCTCAGGCACATTCTTTCCTTTAAGGTATAATTTCAGCAAGGCCGCTTCTGTGAGCTGGGGGAGAATATCCCCCCAAACTCACATCTAGCCCAGGTACTAGAAATGTTCCTTCTCAGGCCCTCATACCTCAAGAAGCACAAATGAGACTGATTCACCTTACAAGGGTGCAGGGGACTGTGCTCCCTCACCTCATGTAAAGCCAACTCAGTACAATATAAGCAAAACACATTTTATTGAAAGGAAATCAAAAAATTGAGAGAATCTGTGGAAGGACTGGAGAAAGAGAATTGACATAAGCACAAAAACCAAGGGAAGTTTTATGCCAGAAACACAGTCTTATCAAGACCTTTAATGGAGGATTTGTTACTTTCTCTTTTCCAGATTCTTTGTAAACTAGATGGTGTATTGTAGAAATGCCTCCTGAGTTGATATTGGTGACCAGTGACAGCAGAATGCTTTTTATGGCTGCTGCTCATTGGTTTAGAGTGTGGGAAAACATATTTCTATATTAATAACAGCATACCTGAAGTTGGGGGCTGTATTGATTAGCTTCAATAAGGAAAACATACTTGGGATAGTAGTTAGAATTAGGAAACCACTTAAGTTTATAAGGGATCTCTGTAATTCTTTGGGCAAATCTATCTTCTGGCTCAGTAAAACTGAAGAGTTAAATGGAAGTAGATTAGGGATCAGCAATTTTGAAATTCTCCAGTTTTATGATGTGTGATTCTCAGAGCAGTATAGCATGGCTTTTGATTCGATATTGACACACAATATATTCTAATTGGTTCAATTTGGTCATTCTGATCAGGAGATTTTCCTGGGATAAAAATGCTGGGATAGTTATATTCTTTGCTGATCAGATGTGTTCCTACTATTTCCTTGGCAATGTTCTTACATGACCCATCATATGCCTCTTCCACATTTCCTGGTGGACTGGGGATGCTACAATTGCAATCTGTCACAGCAATTGTGCAATATTTATACAAATGATCCCTGTATCCTTTTTGGTGCTATATACTGTTCTGTGGGTGTACAGGTGCAGGTCTTTTTGGGACAGAGCATGAGAAAGATTCATGGAAAGTATGTATGATTTGATTACAATATGCTCTTCCAAGAAGCCCAGTCTCTCTCCATTCACGGATGCCTGGTCCCCAGAATAGCATGGTGAGAGCTTGTAACTCTCTGTTTCAACTAAGTGGTCAGATTCACTAGAACTGATTTCTCTTGCTTGGTCCCTTATAAGCCTCTTTTGATTTATGTATTCCAAGTGCTACCACTTTTGTCTGTTCATCTTATTTATTCATACGGACATCGTGAAAAACAATTTCCATGACCAAAGATCCTGTGGGGTCAGAATGTTTCCTTTAGCATGTTTATCATTTTTCTTATTGAGATAAACCATGCAAATTTGTCCTGCCCATTTGAAATCAGGATCCTTTTCCAGCAACAGAATCTCATATCCGAAAAATAAGGATCCTTTTTCAACAACAGACTCTCACACCAGAGGGCAGGCCTATGGACTAGACCACTTAAGCATTTTTGAAGATGGTGTTCTTTCATCAATCTACAGAAAAGAGTTCATGAAATTTTTAACCTTACAACAGGCCTAATTTTAAGATTGTCATTTGTCTGGATTCTGGGGACTTGGATTTGGGGAACTGACAACAATTCCCAGAACTAATAAAGATGACTTACCATTCATAAGTGTTTTGCACAAAGAATATGGATTATACTGAATATCATTTTAGTTTTGCAACTCTGGAATTTTGGTACAGAGTAGACAGAAAAGAATACATGAGCAGCCTCCAACAGAACCCTAGACATTAGGTCTAACAATCATCTTTGGTAAGCAACATTTTATGCATATTGTCACGATTTGTCGCTAGCAGAATGAAATATGTACCATTAACCACTGGGAGAAGAAGTTCAGAATCTTGTGGTAGGGTTGCTTTGGACTTTTCCCCATGCATTTTTTTCTGTTCACTGGTTTTGGTTTGTATCTTTTTGTACATAAATCATATCTGTGCATATAACTGTGCTGAGTCCTGTGAGTTCCCATACTGAATCACTGAGTTTGGGGATAATCTTGGTGAAATCTATGGACCCATATATTTTTCTAGACCTTGACAGAGGGATGGTTTATGGCTGCCTTTAGGTTGAGCAAGGCAGGTGAGCTACAGATTTAAATTCCACCATATTATTTCCATTCCCCCAAATCATTGGATTTGTTTTCCTACTTAAAATCAAGGAAATTTTTTGGTGTCTCCCCTTTATTTATAGTTGAGTTCAATTTCAGACCATTAAATGGACAAAAATCTAAGCAATACCACCTTGCTAGAAAAAATAACTCAGAAATTCTGGTAAGTAACCCTGCTTGACCTAGCATTTTATTCTTTTCTTATTAGTCAGGCATCATCAGAATTTATTCCCACACATATTCTAAACATATTTTACTTATTTAAATTATACAAACCTTCTATTTTTTGTACTGCATAATTAATTGTTCCTTCACTCTAACCAAAATCTGTATTTGACTCTGGATATCATCCCTGAGACAAAGAGAAGCAAGTATGAGGACGAAACAAGAGAAGAATTCATTTTATTTCCAGAAATGTCTTACGATTCTGTTTTTTTTTTTTTTTTTTTTTTTTTTTTACAGTATGGAGAAGAGATTAGGAGGAGAAGAAGCTAGGAAGTAAGAAGAGGAAGGAGACTATTAAAGTAATAAAAGAGGAAGAAATTGCCCATCCTTAAGGAGGTCAAAGTTTTGAAGATTAAGACAAATTGATTGCTTGAAAATATTTCAGAAGCAGAAACTCTGATGATTTATGATCATGATAGGCAAGGTCATGAGGAGGGAAATGGCATTAAAGTCCAATTATGAATATTAAACATATCACCTATGTTTATCATCTTGCTTAGCACATGATCTACAGTGATTGTATCTCTGTTTCTTAGCCCTGTGAAACTTATTATAGAAGTTTTTAACTTGTTACAGTGGTGTAGAGGTGGGAAAGTTTACTCTGGAAAAACAAAGCTAAGTCAAAAACAGAAATGACATTGGAAACATAAGTCAGAAATATAACAGAAGGGAAATCCCATTCCAGGAACATGCCATGGCCAACTGGGAAGCATTGGGAGCATAGGCAGCCAGAGATCTTCAAGTTCTTTTTTTATTCATTTGACAGTGGAATTGGAAGTTTAAGTTTCTTAATTTATCTCTCACTGACTTTTTAAAATAAAGTTTGGTTGCCATAATAGTGTATCTGTATTTTACTGGTCTACTCTGCTATTCCTACTACCAGACTACTTTCTAAGAGGGTTTCCTTTTTCTTCATTATGAATCTTAGGTCAGTATAAACAGTTTTCTTAAGATTGTTGCAAACTCCTTAATATCAGGTACTATCAAATAAAATTATGTTATTTCTTCCAGCTTGCCTTTCCATTTCAATTTAACTTAACATAGAAGATATAGACATGTAGATATAACTCTGGAAATTGATAGATAGGAGGAAGTTTGAATCACTTTTGTGACTTTGTTCTGTATTATTTGACTCTTATTCTCAGGGAAAAACAAAACAAAACATAACAAAACCCAAACCATAATTCTTCAGAACCAGGGACTTTGCTCCCTGGTCTGCCTCAGATGTTTTGCAGTGCTTGCCCATTCAAAGGACAATGCAAGAAATAATTAACACCCCATGCAAGATTTTGAGTTGTTTTGATTCCCTGCATGACTCATAGTACAAAAACTTCTGAGAAATGTGAAACTAAATGGATATATAAATGGTCTGTATTGAATTACTTTCTGCAATGTCTTTAATAGATGAAAAATCTTAAAATGTTAGTCCTGAAAAATATTGTTCATTAAAATACTCTCATTTGCCACTGCTCAGGTAGTTTGGAAACCTTCCTAATAGCTAAGGAAGACCATCAATACAGCAGCAAAAACAACAAAATCTCTCAGAATTATTAACAGGTAGTGGAATAAAATATTGACTGAAAGAACAATTAATTCCTTGAATAAACTAAGAAGTTCAGTCTGAATTTTTACAGAAAAACAAAGACGCATAGACATTATAAATAACTTCTTAATTGGAAAGAAAAATAAAATTTGAATACTCTTAATTATATCTGTGATAATTGCAACTATATTAATCAACTTTATTTAACCATGATTTTAAGGCATAGTTGTGTAATAATATGAATTATATGTGTTGAGGAAGATATGGTTTTATTTGCAATGTATTCTAATTTATACTGCAAAAATGTAAAATTAAATTCCACTGTAGGGTTTTATAGTTTACCAATTTCTTTTACCAATTTTTTCCTTATTAGATTTTACAACAAACCCATTGTTATTAAAGCAGACATTGTTTCTATGACCCTGAGACTCAGCAATTTTAATAACTAGCCTAATATGAAAATATAAGATCAAACATCTCATCTTCCATTCCAAAACCTATTCTTAATATTTCCTAAAAACTTTTACAACCTTCTTTTGTTTAATTATGGCAAAAAATGATACTTAGAAGACTATAAGTCATGTAAAGCTTTTGTATCATATATCCACAACATATTTAAGGATTATATACTTTATTACAATTTCATCTTTTATATCACATGAAGTTTATGGATAAAATAGGATCTAATCTGGTAGAGTATGAATTATTTACCTTTACATTTAATTGTAGAATTAAATGAGCAGTATTGGCTGACAAAACAGTCCTTTGTAGGCAAATCCATTCATCAATCTAAGAATAAATCAGAATCTAGTGTCCCCCAAAATAACATTGATAGAATCTGTTGAGCTAGTAAGTGCCCCTCACCACACCCTCACCTCATGAGCTACAATGGTATTTGTGTAAACAGGGTCAGTTGTTTGTATTCTCAAAGACAAGGCTTGTCTAATTTCCCTGTGCGTGCCTTTAAACACTATGTAATGCTGCCTCTTAGAGGACACCAGAGAAAACGTTTTGTGTTTAGGATTGAAAAAGGATAATTTTAAATTGGAACTTGAATGTATAATGCAAATATTGGGAAAGTATAAAGAAATGTGAAAAAATACTTAACATCTTAGACTATTGTCTTTCTCAGTCTCTCCTGTTTTGCTATTTCTCTGAATTGATTTTACTTTTGGCCTTTGTAGGCTTTCTACATACAACATGAACATTTTAGATTTACATTTGTGGCTACCTCCACCGAGAGAGCTGACACCTCCGCCGAGGGAAATGACCTTCTCTGACTTCCGTGGTTAATCATTTTGAAAAAAGACCCTGACTGGTTTGGTCCAGATGACTGTGTGGAAACAACCTGTTATGGATAAAGGGAAGAAGCAGTATCCTTGGGCTAAACATCTCTGGGGTCATACCTGTAGTCCAGGCACTATGAGTGGCCAAGGCAAGTGGATTGATGGAGCTCAGAAATTCAAGACCAGCCTGAGCAACAGTAAGACCCTATCTCCACGAAAAATAGAAAAACTAACCAGAAATGGTGGAATACACCTGTAGTTCCAGCTACTAGGGAGACTCAGGCAAGAGGGTCTCTTGAGCCCAAGAGTTTGAGATTGCTGTGAGCTATAATGATGCCATTATACTCTACCCAGGTCAATGAGTGAAACTCTGTCTCAAAATAAACAGATAAATAAATAAATAAATATCTCCCGTATAATTGGCTAGAAACAAAATGGTAGGATCTCACAATCCAAACCTCTTTACATTCTCAGAATGATGAAAATATTTTAGAGAAACAAAGGCAATTCAGAATAAATCAATATTAAATCAAACAATATTAAATTCTATACTCACAAAATCTAAAAACAATACAACTTAAAATGTCCATAGAAAAGATCAAAAATATAAAATAGTAAAATTTTCTTCTAGTGTAGAAGTTTAGTTTTCATTTAAAAATACAATAAACTTAAAGTTATTTAACTAAAATAACTATTGTTTTATATCACTGATGGAGTTCATAAAAATGAAGGAAATTTTAATATTGAATTAATAATTACATGTGTACTTATTTCATATTAATACAATATATTGCTTTATTTCCCCCAAGTAACTGGTAACATGAAATGTTTCTGGCTGTCATATTCCGACTTGTCAGAACTCTTGAGAATATCTAAAATATGTAATCAACATTCTGAGTCCAAATTGTGCTGAGCTTAACCAACACAAAAAGTTATGGTATACACAGAGCTAATATGAATTATGTTGAATGAACAGGCATAAAAATTCCTGAGAAATTTTAGTCTTCAGAATTTTTTTTCTGACAGGGAGGCATTTACTATTTAGAATAGTAACTATAATTTATCAACTCCAAAATGCCTTAAGTTTCATTTGTTCATTTTGATTTTAGTTACTATAAATTTATAGTAACTATAATTTATCAACTCCAAAATGCATGAATTTTCATTTGTTTATTCTGATTCACAACACTACCAGTTTAAAAAAAAATGTATGCATTTTACTGAATTTTAAGTAGGTCATGAGCAGGTCAGGTTAAAACACATTGCCACTAATCCTCAACATAATTGCGACCTCCTTCCCATATTTTGGAAAACATATAACCCTGCAGGTGTTCCCAGTTGCCCATCATATTCTCTCTTCATGATCCTGGCCCGTCATTCATTGATTTTGCTAACCAGGAGAGAACATTTCATTTATTAGAGGTCACTATGGCTTTTCTCTCCTTTGCTCTTACTACATAAATTCTTCTTTCACTCTGTGTTTATTTTCTTCTAGGATTGCTCAGACTTCTCCTCTAACACTAATTTAAATAATAATGACGTAAAAAGGACTCTAGATACCAGCGTTTACCAAGGACAATAAAGATTAGCATCTTTTCTTTTCTTTTTTTTTTTTAGTGAGGAGTCTCACTTTGTTGCCCTTGACAAGAGTGCCATGGCGTCACAGCTAAAAGCAACCTCCAGCTCCTGGGTTTACGCGATTCTCCTGCCTCAGCCTCCTGAGTAGCTGGGACTACAGGCGTCCCTACAAGAGTCCGCCACAACACCCGGCTATTTTTTTGTTGCGGTTTGCGCGGGGCTGGGTTTGAACCTGCCACCCTTGGTATATGGGGCTGGCGCCCCACTCACTGAGCCACAGGCACCACTCAGCATCTATCTCTTTTATTATTATTAGCATCTATTTAAAAGGATGGGGCTAAGATTTTGAAAAAGCAAAACGTTTAATCTCTTTCTTTCTAATTCCTTCCTTTTATTCCCCCAATTCTTCCTTCATCTTTGTGAAGAATTATTCAAAAAATCATTCAACTACTCTCATTATGTAAGCTAGAATAAGCATTCCTTTAGTAATGAGTATCATCTGGATATTTTATTATTTGAAATATATCATTCTATATTTCTGGACTTCTTGAAAATAACAGATTAAAAGCAGTTTGGGGTACTAAATTGGTTATTCTGAGGAAGAATTTATTAAAATATTTTATAAATTAATCTACCTGTGAGAAATGTGCTGAATCATACATTTTAATGAAAATGAAACATTTTGGCAACACTGTCTTCAATTTGGAAAGAAATACAATTCAAACAAGGCCAACCAGAAGATAAAAGATGAACAAACGGCGGTGCCTGTGGCTCATATGGCCGGCCTCATATGCCAAGGGTGGCAGGTTCAAACCCAGCCCCGGCCAAACTGCAACAAAAAAATAGCGGGGCATTGTGGCAGGTGCCTGTAGTCCCAGCTACTCGGGAGGCTGAGGCAAGAAAATCGCTTAAGCCCAGGAGCTGGAGGTTGCTGTGAGCTGTGTGATGCCATGGCACTCTACCAAAGGGCCATAAAGTGAGACTCTGTCTCTATCAAAAAAAAAAAAAAAAGATGAACAAAAATTGTATCCCATCATTTCAGGAGACAGTTTGTCATGCAAATATTACTATTATTTTGCATTTTTTTAAATGAATAATAATGCTAACAAATATTTAAAATTCCACTAGTGACAGAAAAGTAACAGAGGTTTGTTGGTTGCTATTTTGAAAATCTATTAATGAAGGGATGTGGAATGGGAAACACTTTAGTACTCACAACATAATTCGAGATGGAAGAATTTAGATCACGCTCAGGAGATAGAAGATGAGAGTGACAAGAAGTATAGAAGGGCATTAAGGATGGCTAGTTTTTCTTTTTTTATTTCAGTATTTCAGAGGATACATTTTCTGTTTACATATTTTGTTTTTTGCACAAACTGAGTCAAGGTTGTAAGTGTTCACCCCACCCAGACAGTGATCTTTGGACAGAATAAGTATAAACTTACCCACCCCCTTCTCTCTCCTCCTTCTCCATTCTTGTGGTGTTTCACTTAGAATAGTTTCCTGTTCCACCCAGGATGTCACCAGATATTAGATCAGCATTTTTCTTTATGGCTGAGTAGTCCTCCATGGTATGCATAAACCACATTTCATTAATCCATTCACATGTTAGGATCACTTGGGTTGTTTCCACATCTTAGCCACTGTAATTGTGCTGCTATAAACATTTCAGTGCAGGTGTCCTTTTTATAAAATGATCTACTTTTCTTTGGGTATATACACAGCAATGGGATTGCTGGCTCAAATGGTAGGTCTAGTTTAAGTTCTTTGAGGTATCTCCAGATAACTTTCTATAGAGGTTGTACTAGTTTGCATTCCCACAAACAGGGTATAAGAGTTCCTTTCTCACCACATCCACACCAGCATCTGTTGTTTGGGGGCTTTTTTTATTATTGTTATGGATAAATATGAGGGCACATTAGGTTGCATTATTTGCATTTGTAAGATAAAGTCAAAAGTCTAAGTTGTTGCTGAGTCCTTCACCCAGGAAGTATGCCATATACCCCTACATTGTACCTGATAGGTGAGAGCTAATTAAGCCCCATCCCCCACTTTTGAATTTAATTGTGTTTTTCTTTTGCATGGGCCTGTATTTATTAATCTACTAGTTTTAACACAGCATTAAGAACATGGAATATTCTCCAAATTCATCAAGCTAAATACCAAAGATGCAAAGTCTCCATCTTTTTATGACTGAATAGCACTCCTTAATAACATATACCACAACGTACTAATTCATTCACAGGTTATGGGTACTTGGGTTGTTTCCACATCTTTGCAATTATGAATTGAGCTACTATAAACATTTAGCACAAATGTCCTTATCAATTTTTTTTTTTCCCTTCTGAGTAGATACCTAGTAATGGGAAAATGTGGAAAAACTCTAAAAGAACACTTAATGATAACAGCCTTGGGAAAAAATTCATGAAGAAGATCTCTTTGGCAAGTGTTGCAACAACAAAAATAAATAAATGGGAACTGATCAAGTCCTGCACACCTAAGGACACAATCAACAAAGCAAATGAATATCCTTCAGAAGGGGAAAAGATATTTGCATGTTATGAATCAGACAAAGGGCTACTGATCAGACTATACAAAGTGAGAAGGAACATAAAGAAAGAGGCTTTAAGGGAAATAGGAGGAAAATTTGAGCTATGAAACTAAGAAGTCTGGAGGCCCATAAGATAATTTACCACTTAAGAGTTCTGCTTAAAATAAAGGAAAAGAATATGGGTATAAGATAACTTAGGTAATCAATAACCAGCAGAGGAAACCAATAGTTAATGACTAATAGAAAAGAACATTAATTGCTGGTGATGCAGAGAGACCAATGAAAGACTTACAAATTACTTTTAAAAAGGCATTCATACTTCCACACTGCCCTTGTGCACATCTCTCTCACCCCTACCCCTTCATAAGAGGGACCCACTCCCAACTCTCTATGGAAGTGTTCTAAACTTTCTCCTTGTTCTTACTGAATAAAATTTCTCTTTGTTACACTGAAACTTGGGCATATTACTTTTACTTTCTATTCACACTGCCTATGCTGCTCCAGTTTTATTTTCTATTTTCATTCCTTTTTGCTTTCAATTACCACTGTGACTTGGTTGAACTTTATAATTCAGACAAACAATTGAACCAGGTCAACTGGGTTTGGAGAATTAGGACCCCTGACCCTGAATATAAAGAACTCAAGCAATGGCCAAGTGACATGAACAGAACTGTCTTACAGGAAGATCGACATACGGCCAAAGAACACATAAAAAAAATGCTTATCATTTCTAGTGAGAGAAATGCAAATCAAAACCACTTTGAGTTATCACTGAACCCCAGAGAATATAGCCCCACATTACAATGTCCCAAAGCTACAGATAGCAGCATGAGTGAGCAGAGAGGGGTACACTGATGCATGGTTGGTAGAATTGCAAACTAGTTCAGACAATTTGGAAAGGAGTGTGGAAAATCCTCAAAGAACTAAAAGTAGATCTCCCATTTGACTCCTCAATCCCATTGTTTGGGACTTTTAAGATAAGCCATTCTCATTGGTGTTAGGTTGTACCTCATTGTGCTTTTGATTTGCATTTTTCTAATAGGAATGCTGAGCCTTTTTTCTTAAGTTCAAGTGCCATTATATATCTTCATTTGAAAAGTTTCTCTTCATGTATTTTGCCCACTTTTTGATAGGGTTGTTTGGTTGTTTCTTACTGATTTGCTGAAGTTCTTTCTAGATTCTTGTTATCAACCCTTTACTAGATAAATAGCATTCAGATATTTTCTCTCTTTCTGTAGGGTTGTCTGGTTTTTTGGTTTTTTTTTTTTTTGTATCATTAAGTAAGTAGTAACACAGAGAAAAGAAATAGTTTTGATCACAGGTAAGTCACTAAATATATATATATATATATATATATATATAGTCAGTAAATCTTTTCGAGCACTAATTTCCTTAGATTTTAAACTAGATAGAAAACTACATGTTTGAATATCATGTAATATTTTGGCTTTGTGTTGCCTCTGACAGGGTCCTGTCTGCCCAACATCTTTGTCTATTAGGAGGATTAATACTATAAAAGTTATTTTATAACAATGACAAAGCTGACAGGGTCTTAGTCAAGCCAAATTCAAACCCCATGTCTATCACTTACTTACTTCCCATAACAGTCTCTGAGGTTAGCAATTAAAATTATTTTCCAATTTCCTATGATGCATATGAGGAAACATTTGAATTATATGTGCAATAATTTATCCTCACTGCTGAATTTGGTAGCATTTGTTATTAATATATATCTGAGGAAAACTCATTTCTTTTACTGCCCCTCATGCCTATGATTTTGTACTTATAAAAAGGAGTTTGAAAGAAGGAAAGAGATGTGTTCCATACCATTATTCATTTCATTTAGAACTGCTGCTACTCTTTGAAACTGAAGCCACAAGGTATTTGTTATTGCAAATACAACTAAGTTTATTAAATCAGATTTTTCTAGAATGAAATACTATTGCCATATGGTAATGCATTTTTTGTGTGTGTTTTTGTTTGTTTTTTGAGACAGAGTCTCACTGTGTCACCCTGGGTAAAGTGCCACGGCATCACAGCTTACAACAACCTTAAACTCTTGGCCTCAAGCAATTCTATTATCTCAGCTGGCCAAGTAGCTGGGAGCACAGGCACCCTCCACAACTCCTGGATTTTTTTTTTTGTTGTTGCAGTTGTTATTGTTGTTTAGCTGGCTCGGGCTGGGTTCGAACCCACCAGCCTTGCTTGTGAATGGCACCATAACCACTGTGCTATAGGCACCAGGCCTGGTAACACATTTTTGGAAAGAAGTTATAATCAACCCTAACAGATCCTGAGATTATATTTAAGGATTTATTATTTTATGGCTTTTAACATTACAAACTAAATCATTAAAAACAAAATAATCTTTAGATAGATAAATAGTATAGAGTAATCAACACCCTCCCAAACACCTGATTAATAAATGTAACATTAACAATAATACTTCATATTTAAGCCTATTTTGGACCTTTAGCTTATTCCGTCCTCTTTCCATCTTACCCTCCTCTCCGCAAATATTCACCATATTGAACTTTTTATAGTGACTAAATTTTGTGTTTTTGATGTTTATAAAAATTGTATCATTCTGTTTGTTATTTTATAATTTTTTATTCATGACTATTTTTAATATTAGGACAAAATGAGAATTTTGAAATTTTCTAAAATTGAAGTTATCTCCTGCAGCAGTATTGACAAGTTAAACCTTTTCACAGTTTTTCCTTGATAATCAGAAGTTACATAGAAAATGATGGCTTATCCTTAAGAAGTGAATGTATTACATGGTGAACCTGTTGCCTCATCACTGACCATGTGTTTACATGGTGAAGGAGACCAGCTGGCTCCAGAAAAGAATGAGTTAATTTTCAATGGAACCTACCAGCTCAATGACTGTGAAAGTTGTTACATTATCTTCTAGCATCTGACACAAACGCAATTGTTTCCCTGTATTAGGGTGGAGGTAGATAATGGTCCCAGTGCTGTTTAATTTATATGCAAGGTAAAAGTCATAGCATGAAGTAAGAAAAGGGGTAATAAGTATGTCTCTGCACCTACAGCACCAAGAGGCAATGAATTTCACCTAAAAAGAGTAAGTTTTTATGTGGTAGTATGAATTCTCTAGGCTAGCACCAAAGATGTATGATCATCACATTTTCATAAATATTTTGATCTTACATGACATCTGCAATGGTAAATTCCACATTTCCATACTTCAAATTGCTGTACGATAACTGTCGTGATTCTCATTTCTATTAATTGATTCCCTGGCTTCATCTATCATATGTGCTTTCTCTGTTATGTGTCTTTTTTCCTTATTGATCCAAAATGTATAGCTATTAGTATATTATAATTAATAATATATTGGTAATCAGCATCTCACAGATCACTAGCTGTGGTTATAGACCAATTGCCCAAACCAGCCTTGTATCTCTGAAACTACATTCTGGGATCCTGTATAGAAATAAAATAATTTTACTTTAGGTTCCCTTTTTTTGTAGCACAGAGCAATGTAAAAAAAAAAAAAAAAATATATATATATATAGTAATATTTCCTTTAATTTCTAGAATTCTTAGGAGGTCTTTCTTACCCATCATTAAAGTAAAGGAATGGAGAACCTATAAAATACTTTTAAATTTATTACAATTTCACAACAGCACCCATAGCACAGTGGGTAAGGCACAACCACATACACCAATGCTAACGGGTTTGAACTGGACCGGGGCAGGCTAAAACAACGATAACAACTGCAACAACAACAACAACAAATAGATGGGCATTGTGGTGGGTGCCTTTAGTCCCAGCTACTTGGGAGGCTGAGGCAAGAGAATCACTTAAACTCAAGAGTTAGAGGTTGCTGTGAGCTGTGACCCCATGGCACTCTACCCAGGGTGACTCTGTCTCAAAAAAAAAAAAAAAAAAAAAAAATTACAATTTTACTTTTTCAATAAGTAATGTATTCCATTAATTTTTTAAAGTGCTTAAAAATTTTGCAGTGATAATTTTCTCATTTATGTCTGCTCTGAGTTTCCCTGTAAGAAATTCCTATTAAATGCCACATAATGACATTTCTTTCAATGATAAATCACATATGTGATAGTGCTCCAAGGAAATTATAGTGGAGATAAAAAATTCATATCACACAAATGCTTACAATTGTGTTACTATTTTCCTATCCTATTTGGTGCATAACAGTCTGTACAGGCTTTTAATCTAGGAGCAATAGACTATGTTGTGTCACCCAGGTGGATAGTAGGCTGTACCACTTAGGTTTGTGTACGTTCTCTCTGTGATGTTCACACAATTAAATTGCATAATAATGTGTTTCTCAGAACTTATTCCCCATCATTACTCAATGCATAATTGTACTAAGTTTGCATCTATAGAGTTGGAAATATTTTAATGCACATATTTTCCACAAGTGAAATTTAAGATTCATTCTTATGCCCACTGCTGTGTACATTATACATTGATTTATTGTTTACCAAATGAGTCTTGGAACACTTTTTATATCAATACAAAGGAATTCACCATGGCTTCTGGATAAGTTGCAACAAAATTGATTTTTGGAGCAGTGGTGACAAAAATTAGAAGTATTTCTGAACCAGAGTCAGTGACTATGACACTTATAAATGCAAAAAGAACAGCAAAGCATATATATGGAAATCTTTACATACACATGTTCAACAGGTAATTATTCCTGTTAGCAAAATGAAGAAGCACACAAACCAATGCTATATTTTTTATTATGTTACCATTTAAGTAAATTGAGGTATACTACAAAATATGAGATTTCTCTGTGAACAGTGGTAATCATGATTTAGGTTAGCATTTAACTGTGTGAAAACCCACATAAAGAAAATATTAAATGAGAAATGTATGTAGCCTGAAGAGTTTATTGTTATGACAGACATAAAACTTGGAAAGAAAAAGGTGAAAGGGAACTTATATAACTTATTTTGAAAACAACAACAGCAACAACACCAAAAACCCCACTACACTGTAGAAGAAAAAGAATGAAAAAGTGATCCTTTCCCATGCACCTTCAGAGGATATAGTGTGCATATTTTCATAACAGTACCATGGAGTTATTGAATTTTCACTACTTAGAAACACAGATCTCTGAACCCAATTAATTAGTGTACATTTTACCTAGGAGAAATACCTGGCAGGATCTAACTATACTATGGTATGGTATATTTAACTGGTTCTCAAATGATTGACACTTTGGGTAAGATGTGCATTTTCCAGTCTTTGCATTTTCTCTGACAATACATCAAAGAATATTTGTCATTTTCAATGTATTATACACTTATCTGTCTATTCCCCAGGATAAATTCCTAGAGGTGAAAAATGACAAATCAAAGAATATATAAATGCATAATTTTTGTTGTTGTTGTTCTGATCATGAAGGGATGCTGGATAT
>CAUYPK010002959.1:0-26569 GCA_963574355.1 Loris lydekkerianus
ATAAAAATAAATATATATATATATATATATATATATATATATATATATATATATATATATATATATATATATATATATATATATATCGAGGTCTGACAAAGTACTAGGGAGATACATAGACTGTGTATACGGGCTACCCGGAAAGTATCCACCCATTGCTAAAACAATAAATGTCAATTACTTGGCCGGACACTTTCTGGACAGCCCTCATATACATATGCACATATATAATGTGAGTCTTCTAATTGTTGAAAAAGTGGGGTATCTTTACTTAGTCACAAGTTCCAGTTGGCAGAAGTCAGAAACTGAGTCAAAACTGAATTCACAAATAAACCAATAGTCACTTAGCACTTAATACATGCCGGCCTCTATGCCTGGAGTTTTGCAGGCATGAGCTCATTTAATACATGCCAGCCTCTATGCCTGGAGTTTTGCAGCATGAGCTCATTTAATTTTTGATTAGCCCTTGAGGTAGCTATATGCCCCTTTTTACAGACAAAGAAACAAAGACTCAGAAGTTAAGTAACTTGCTCCAAGTTCACAGTTAACATGTGGCCGAGTCAAAATTTGACTGTCTGACTTCAAAGTTCATGCCTCTAACTGCTTAATACACAATACATTCATGTAAACGTATCACTTAAAGTGTTCTGAGTAATTTTTAGTGCTTTCATTTTTGTTCAAAGCAGAGCTACTTCAGCATTCTATCAGTATGGCCTTGATTTTGTTGTTGTTGTTTCCAAAGTGAAAATCTGTACCATGAAATAAGAGAAAGACTAACAGTACTCACTATGCCTAAACTTCCTCAGCTAGGGGAAGAATGGAACAAAAAGAAGTTTGTTTTGCAGAAGACCACACCCGACAGAAGTAGGCAGACCCAGCTTCCAGTCTATTGGTCCCTCTGAGTGCCCCAACTGTGCTGTCGTAACCTCTAGGGCAGTCCTGTAGACAGGAAGGTCACTACGAACATGTGTCCCCTGACAACACTCTGGTCCCTTTCTCAGTTACCCAATAACTATTGGAACTCCTGTCCGTATTTTCTCTTCCTTTTCAAGGCAAACATGTCCACTTTAGTCATTAAGATCAGCTGGACTGATTCACAAGCAGTTCCTAATTAAGTAGGACTATTGAATGCTGTGAGATATGAAATCTCTTGCTGCTAAACTGCACACAGGCCGAAAGCAATGAGAATGTGTTTCGATATGCACAGTGCTTTGCATTCAGGAACCAGTGGTTACAGAGACACTAAAAGCAATCATTATTAGGACAATCCTATCTGGGCTGCCAAATAGTGAAGATCCCCACAAAGAGCTACCTGCCCAGACTAATGGTCAAGAGGCAGATCAGGCATTAATGAGATTATGAATCAAAATTTACCAAACAAACAATGCCCTCAAAGGCCTTGGCTTCTAGTTGTTTCTGTGTGACGTTATCTTGGAACCAATTGTGGAACAAGATCGCTGTGTTTAGATGTCTTCATTAGCATCCTATCTGATCTCATTTATTTCCAGGAAAATTAAATAAATAGAGCTGTAGGATTACATTATAAAATATAAAATCCACATACTGACAGAAGTCAGCCATATTAGTCACTTTCCACTAAATATGTTTGTGTCTGTGATTCTTTTTCTGACAAAATTAACCATGTAGTAATCATAGCTACCATTTGTTGAGTCCTCAGTATGTGCTAAGCACCATGCTGGGAGCTTTGCGTGCATTAACTGACAGTTTCGAAGCCTTAGAAAGTCTTCAATGCCTGAGTTATTTCCTTGTTTCATGTTACAAGTACCTTTCAATCATTAAGCTCATCACAAACTTATTTGTGTGAGAATTTGACATCTCTCTCTAGAACTGAACTGTAAGCTTCACTTAGAGCCAGGACAGTGCCTGTTTTTATTCTCTCGTGTAGTCTCAGCTTCTAACATAATACTTGACAGGCAGTAGATGCTCAATAAGCATTTGAGGAACCAGTGAAGGAAGCACACAGAAGGTAACATTCTGTAGTTGATACAGTTGTAAGTAGTAGAAGGTGCATTTGAACTAAGACTCCAGCGCCTGTACTCCCAACCTACTGCACCTGGTTTCTGTTTGAGCTGAACAGTCTATGACACCAAAACACATCAAACAAGGAAGAAACAAGAGCATCTTTTACTAACACCACAGTCCCATATAGGCATTAGACAGCAAGAGGGGTTTCTCTATGACTATTAGGTATATTGAAGACTCATAGCGGGCACAAAAGCGTATTAGAGAAGCTTTAGGAATACAGTGAAATCATGCCCAACCTTTCCTCAGGGTCCCTTCCCACTCTCTGTTTATACTGCTACAGTTTATTATTATTATAACTGAACATTTAGGACCTGAGGGACGCTGGCCAGTGCAACACACAGAATTCTCAGTCCTCCAAGGAACATAGCAGCAGGTGTTTTCTTATGTGGCTCAGAGGAGCAAAAGGAGAAAACAAATGGGCATCCCTGAGCTGGTGCTGGGCTATTATTATTAATACCATTTACTCTTATTAATGTTTTTCTTTCTGTGATTATTGGCAGTCAGAAGCCCAACCTTTGGATTTGTCTGTTCAACCACTGTCAGGCCTTTGCCAATATGTAACCTCAACCTCTTCATTCAACCATAACAACACTACCTACTTCAGATTACTGTTTGGTACAGAATCTGGCACAGAGGAAAGACATAATGAAGGGTGCCTATGTTCATTGTCTTCCTCCTCAATCTAGTCAGCTGTGAGTACTAAGAGCCTTGCTTTGGAACATGGAAATCTGACCTTTGATGCCTCCTGTCTTGTTAATACAAAATTATAGTTCATGGGTGTTATTTCAAGTGTTCCCATCCCCTGGAGTGCCACCTCTTTCAATGACCCAGTGGTTCTCATGGTCTCAGCAAATCATGGAGCGCACATTTACCACACTCCTTCCAGGGAAGTCCAGGTTTGAAACCATTAGGCTGGGGACTCCCCACCTACTGCAGCTCCCCAGAACTTCTGAGACCAACTTTATACTTGGTAGCCTGCCACACAATGCCCAGCATCATTTGGTCCAAACACTTCTGTGCTTGATGTCAGGGTCAAAAGATGTTTTCTCTCTTTAAGAACAGAAATCCAATCTGATAGACTCATGGAAAATATACCAATATACTTCTCCCTTCCCATTCACACATGGACCCTGTCTTGGCTATACCGTGGCAAGTCTTCTGTTCATTTGGTCAAAAATGCAGTAACTACGGAGCTCTTCACTCTAGGTGCTAGAAATATATAACTATGCAAAAGAAGACTTGGCCTCATGGAACCCACAGTCAAGTGGGAGAGAGAAACAATACTCAAACGGTGCTATTGTACATGATAAATGTGTAATTATAATTAGAAATCAGTGGAAAACAAGGTAACCATTCTTGGACTGGAAAAGAGAAAGCTGAAGCCCAAACAATGGCCAGGAGTTCACCAGATGAGGAGGATGGCACTGTAGAGTGGCGCTGACAGCCTGACAGGAGGCAGAGTGCCAAGAGTAAGGGCCACGCCACACAGGAGGGGGCTAGAGCAGCAGGCAGAGACCAGTGGAATGGCGGAAGGAAAATGAGGAAGATGATGGGGACTAGACAAGGAGGGGTGACAGTAAAAAGGAAGAAAAATGAATGAATCCCAGAGATATTCAGGAGAGAAAATAGAAACAAGCTGCTGATAAAATAGAAGGGGAAAGGAGGTCTAGTGAGAGCAAAGCAGGCACCCAGAACAGCTTCCTGGGTTTGTGGCTCATGCAGACAGACGTGGAGGTGCCATTTACTAATCTCATTCTTAAGGGTACCTTGACAGCTGAGGGGAGAGGATGAGACCATCTGTTTAAATGCCTACAGTTCAAAGGAAAAGCCACCTGGTCATTGCCCCTGTGGGAAAAACAGGACCTGGGAAGAAGAGTGTGGAATACAGAGAAAGATGACATGTCACTAACAAGAGAAATACAAGAATGATGCAACAGCAGAATTCCACAGCCAGGACCATGATGGCCTCCCAAATACCCAAGTGACCCTGAACATCAAACTCATTTGCAGTCACTTCAGAGCTTTATAAGCTGTGCAAGACTGCGCGTGTCCTATCATTGCCTCCACCATCCCCACCACTAAACAACGCTAAAGGTAAAAGAGATGACTGAGGAAAATCCTGGAATCCTTTTAGGAATGACACTGACAACTTGGAAATGGCCCATCAGTTTTTGTAGTTGTTTCTCAAACATTTCCAGAATAACAAAAGAAAATGGTCCTCAGACCCTGTGGGTCCCATCTTCAGCTTCCCACTATAAATGTAAATGGTTTTTGAAGCCTAGTCTATAACATTAAAAATGTTTGCAAATTCCCCGTGCTTTTGCATACTGTAATTAAGTTGCTCTCAATACACACACTTTTAATTCCTTCAAATACTGAAGCAAAAATGATGTGCCACAAATGTGCCTCCATTAACCTCTGACTTTGGGGATGCCCTTGTCCACAGCTTTGTATGCAGAATTGAACTCATTATCTCAGTTGAGAACCATGAAATTAATCAGAAATGGACTAAGGAGTCTTTTCCTTAGCACATAGGACTAATGCCATGACCTCCAAAAAGTCACTCTTCAATCCTCCAAACCCCATAATATATGTGAATAATCACGTCAATATTAAAATTATACTAGGTGGTTCTTAAATTCGTTCTCTTACATGACAGTTACTATGGCACATAGTAGGTACCTAGATACTACAAGGTCAGATGAGGAAACAGGCACAGAAAGGAAAATACCTTCCCACAGCACGACAGCCCATGAAGTGAGCACCATAATTTGCACCAGGTCCTGGCCCAGGCCAAACTTCTATCGTCTTCTCTGCTGGACATCAGCAGCACATTCGTCTTCCTCCTTTCACTGGCGGTTTATTTTTTATGGTAATCAAGAGCAAAAACAAAAAGGCATGCTTTAAACAAAGAAAAAAAACTTTATCTTTTGGAAACATCATTTTATTTAACTGAAAAATATCAGTGTGCAAATTGGACATTTTGGGTACATAAAGTCAAGTGTTACTAATTAAGTAAATGAGTGATGAATCATAATATCAATGTAGTCATTAAACAAAATTGCATTTAAATTAGATTTACCAGATAGTTTACAGTACAGAAAAATAGAATGAGCCAACTTTAAAGAAAGCTTCCAATAATTTCATTTCTAAAACAGTTAAGGATTTGCTTGTATTATTTTAAAAGAGAAATACAAATGGAAAATGGAAAAATAAACACGTAATGACTTCTGTCCCTCTCAACATTTCTGTAAAGTTACAATATCTTTTAAGCAACATAAGACATGATTAATTCACCCAAGGGAGGTCACCTCGCTTGTGAGGCCGGTACCTTCTGTTTAAATTCAGTTTACTCAATCAAATGTACCACGGAATAGAAAATGGGGCATATTCCTATCCTAAAATTCTTCCTATGTTAACTAAAATCACCTTACTTTTGGAGCAAATGAGCCATGAGATACAACGCCAGAAATTGATTTGAAAGAATAAGCACATACTCTGAAAGAGGATCTGTGTAATTTGTAATAAAAAGTCTCTGGATGGCCCTGGATACCACAAAGAGGCTCTAAGAGGGCACAGAAATGCAAATAGTGACAGAATTCTACAAGAAAACTGAGTCTGCATCATCACTAAAACAGACACTTGCCCTTCTACAAGCACAGACATTATTTGATTGTTAATTTCACCTGATGAGGAATTTTGAGGTGGCATCAGTACAATGCCTGCTCTCCTAGGCCTGTGTCCCTGACCAAGCTAAAATAGATCACTAACCCCTGCCCCCCACATACAGCTCCCGCTATTTCCTTCCTAGGACCTTTCAAAGGCTTTAGTTATTTTTTCTTTGTTTTTCTACTTGCTAATTACCTACATCCTCTTTGGCCCATTCTTTGGAGCATCACCAGTGCCTAGCTCGGTGTCTGGCCCCAGGAACAAAACATCCCCTCCATGAATGAACAAAGCTATGAATGACAAACAGGATGTGGCACTCCTCTGAGTTCATTTTTACAAATCAGATTCTATTTCATTTCATTAAATACGTTTATTTACTAGCTGTCTTCTGAAATTACTCTAGGCTCTCATTAATAAGGAGAAACTGATTCTATCTTTAGGAAGGAGGGGGTAAAAAACTTTCAATCCCTTGTTCCAAAGGTCTTTCAAAATAATGTTGTAGTATAATTTGGTTTGAAAGCAAGGTCCAACATTTTACTACCTCCAAATTTATTCAGAAAAGCTGAAGGCTCATGATAAGGCTCATTAAGTTGCTGAAAGGCCTATCTTCACATGCCTTTCACACACAAAGTCTCAACTTAATGCCAGGTAATTATTGCTCATTTTCCCCTGGTGATTTCTATTTCCTGAAGAATCCCAGGGAAGGTGGCCTCAGTGGACACAACCTGCAGAGACATGAGCACAGCACAAAGGACCTGTATTCACTGCAGGGTCTTTTTGAGCTGAAACTAAGAAAAGACAATCCTGACTCTGGGACCTGGAATTTAACCTTAGATCATCTGCAAGTCAGCTCCCATCCAGAGCCACAGCCAAGAGAGAAAGCGCGGGCATACAAATCAGTTTTTGTCTCCATTTTATTGTATTTTATTTATTTATTTACTTATTTGTTGTTGTTGTTGAGACAGTCTCACTATGTTGCTCTGAGTAGAGTGCTGTGGTTTCACAGCTCATAGCAATCTCCAGCCTCTTGGGCTTAAGCGATTCTCTTGCCTCAGCCCCCGAGTAGTTGGGACTACAGGTGCCCGCCACAATGCCCGGCAATTTTCTGGTTGCAGTTGTCTTTGTTGTTTAGCTGACCCGGGCCAGGTTCGAACCCACCAGCCTTGGTGTATGTGGCTGGCACTGTAACCACTGTGCTATGGGCGCCATGCTCTGTCTCCATTTTAAATACAACATTTTTCATAAGACCCCTACCCTGTTCCACACCTGTGGCTGATAGACGTGCGCTCTGGCTTCAGACAACCTGGGCTCAACCCTCAACCTCCCAACTGTCCAGTTTGTAACTCTGGGCATGTAACTTAGATCTTCGGTGTGTCCATTTCCTTACTTGTAAAATCGGGCTTATTATACCTCCCATGATATTGTGAGAATTAAATATAGGCTGCCCATAAAGTTTGTGTTTAAATTTGCACATGAACTTTATGGACACCCTGTATAAAGTACATCAATTGCATCTTACATATGCTAAGTTCTTCAAAATGTTATTTATTAATATTAATTATTGCTATTATCATCATCATTTCAGATATCTCATTTGCAAGCAGAATTTATCTCTGTTATTTAGGACAACTTAGATTCTAGCCCCACTGGACCCATCAATGGTATTGGAACTGAACAAATTTTACTATTTGTTAAATAGCCTGACAGAGAGTGAATAGGGCTCAGGGAAGATCCTCTACTGTGCATCTTCATTTCAGTTTTGCAGGAAAGAGTGGTATAGACCCCTTTAGAGGTCACTGAAGTGACCACCCCCAAGTCTATACTTGTTCTTATAATGAACCATGGGCTGCAATTTACTCATCTGCACTACAATGATCCTGCACCAGCCTTCTCTCACAGCAAGCTCTCCTCACTTGAGCAGTGTCCATGGTGACCAGCCAAGTCGTTCATGACAGTTTAGCTTCTTACACATACTGTGGTGGTTCATTTTGTATGTCAACTTGACTGGGTTAGGTTTCACCCAGATAGCTGGTAAAACATTTTTTACAGGTGTGCCAGTGAGGACGATGTTGTTGGAAGAGATTAGCATTTGAATCAGCAGACTAAGTAGACAGCCCTTACCAATGCAGGTGGGCATCATCCAATCCATTGAAGGTGTGAATAACACAAAAAAGGCAAAGAAAGAGGAAATTTGCTTTCTCTTCCATAGCAGGGACATTGATCTTCTCCTGACCTTGAATTTGGAGTTACACCATAGGCCCTCCAGTTTTCAGGCCATTAGACTTGGACTGAAACTTACACCCTAAGTTCTCCTGGTTCTTGGGATTTCAAGCTCAGACTGAAACTGTACCACCAGTGTTTCTGGGTCTCTAACTCGAGATAGCAGATCACAGGACTTCTCACCCTCTATAATCCTGTGAGTCAATTCTTCATAAAGCTCTTTATAGTAGTTCTGTTTCTCTGGACAACCTTGGTTAATGCAGCCCCTGAATTAAAAGAAGTAGTTAAGTACAATAAGAGCATGAGATCTGAACTTAATGGTCTGGGTTCAATTCTTGGCTTTGACACCAGTGACTCAGAGCATGTCACTTTACACACTGTCAGTTCACCACATAGAAATGGGCTTAAAAGCAATAACATCAAATTTAAAGGGTTATTCTAAGAATTTCATGAGATTACCCAGGGTTACTCTGTAAAACTCTTAGCACGGTGTCACCTGCATAGCAAACATTAGCTGTAATGTTAGTAAACAGCTAATAAACATTAGCTGTTACATTAGAAATGTCTTGGGCATGTGGATTCCAGAAGTCTTTTTATATTAGATGATAACTCTAGAAAGGCAATCTATAAACCCAGTTCCCCAGTGGAGCAAACATTGTCCTATTTGAATTCAGAGACTTGACTTCAAAAGGCTCCAGAGAAATGTTCATTCAAAAGCAAATCAGAAATTACAGATTGGAGGGTGCATCCTTTCTTGACATTCTCAGCAAGCCAACTCTACCTCAGACAGCAAGAGACATTTTCTCATTTACAGAAACACCTTTAGAAATTACCAACCACTAGTAGGTCCCTAGGGTTCATTTTTCAAAAGTGGCATTTTTTTTTTTTAAATAATTGTATTAAATGGTAAGATGTTAACAAGAAAATTATTATAGAGATTACCAAAATACGTTAGAAGAAGCATGTTCTTACTGTAGTGTTTGACGATTTTCATATACATGTAAGTCCGTACTCTCACCATGGCTGGTTCCAGGCTACAGACATAATCTTACTGAACAGGGAGCTGGGAAGAGGAGGTTACAGTCAACACTTGCAAAGAGGTACAAGCTGGCTCCAGAAATGTCAACACTATGTTTTAAGAGGATAAAAAACTCCAATGAAAAATATCCTTTTGAGAGATATATGACTGACGTAAAGTAACTTTTACATGGCTAATTGTGAGAGTTCAAGTATTCTTTCTTTTAAGTAATAGAAATGGAAACATAATTCCTAATCCACTTCCTATCTGAATGAAATGTTAACTTCTATCATCCATCTGTGCAGTTCCTCCTTAGTAAATGTGATTTTTTTTAACTTTCTTTTCTCTTCTCAGTGCTACATCTGCTAGTATTTTCCATTTGCCAGCTCCCAACATGTCCCCAATTACTCCTTTTTTATTTTATAGCTTCCATGCTGATGTTTCATCAGTTACAACTGCTGGGTTCCACTGAGCATTAACAGTCCGCAGTGCCTCTAGGAGGGTACATAATTCACCAAGTTTAGCAAACCCTTTCTTTCTCCAGAGAATATTGTTTAATATAAATACAGTGCGAGGTTAATGTAGTACAAAAGAAAGGTTTTTTTCCTTAGAATTAGCAAAAACTGAAAAAAAAAATATGATTCACAGAAGACTGGTTTATACACAGGAACAAGAAATCACTAGTATGCGAGAAGTATTATTTCAATTGGCACTTTCTTACTGAACACAAAGCAAAAAATTAATACATTTGAGTACATGAACAAGTTTGTATTTTAACCTATTCATTCAAAAGATGTTTGCTACAAAAGAAGGAAGCTAAAATTATCTTACAGCGGCCATACGAAAGCTTGAAAACTTAAGATACAACAGACCTTCAAAATAATCTTAGTCAAAAACAAAATAAAAGGAAGCATTAAAAAAATTTTTTGTTTTTATTTTTCATTCACTTTTTCTCATACATACATAATTGTCCTCCATAAATAGTTCTTGATTAAACCAATGGATGAGCTGCGAATTTCCAAGCAAGTAGGAGGAATTCAGAAGTAAATCCCCCTAAAACATTGAAAATCAACCTCTCAACTTTATAGGTGGCTTAAAACAGGGTACTGTTTTCCAATGTTTTATAAAAATTATTCTGGAAAATGACTATCTTTTATTCAAGATGTGAACGATGAAATAATTACAACTAAACTGTTTATGTACTCTAATGTCCTCTATTTTAGACCAGAGTCTAGGGGAGAGGAAAGTGAAGGAATAAAAAAAATTGGTGGTGGGGGGTGATTGGTCAGGTGGGGACACAGGGATGGAGGAGGATAACCTTGGAAGGAAATTTTTTTAAACAGCAGCAGCAATACGTAATATTTCTGGAGTATCAAGCAATATAGTATGGCCCTCAGCATATATAATCTTTTCCAGTCCCACATGCTGTGAAGTAGGTATTGCTAATTCCATTTCACAAGCAAGGTACTGGATGGAAGGTTACTACTCAGGGTATTAAGTAAAAACCAAGACCCAGTGTTTAGTCAAGTTTTATGTTTAATAGGGTAGAACTGGGGGTGGGTCCTGATCGTTGAAAGCCTCAGTCACTTGATTTCACGCTGCAGCTTCTAGTCTCTAGGCAATCTTAGCCACCACCATTTCACCACTCTCAAATACTGTTGAGAAGATGCCACTTCCACAGAATAGGCTTGACAGCTGAACCATGGCTCGCCCACTTACGATTTATTCAAGCTGTTCATCTGTTCCAGTCCCACAATGAGCAAGTGGCAGAGCTAGAATTTAAACCCATCATATCTGACTACAGAAGAGCAAAAATTACTTTGGGAGGCCAAAGCAGGAGGATCACTTGAGGCCAGGAGTTTGAGATTAGCCTGAGCAACATAGAGAAAACTGTCTCTACAAAAACTTAAAAAAAAAAAAAAAAAATTCACCAAGGGTGGTAGTAGGTGCCTATAGTCCCAGCCAAGGCTGAGGCAGGAGGTTTGCCTGATCCCCCGAGTTTGAGGTTACAGTGAGCTATGATGAGGCCACTACACTGTCGCCTGGGCAGCCCAGTGAAAAAAAAAAAAGAAGATGAAGAAGAGAAAAACTTTTAACATTCCAGGTCAAATGTATTTTGCCTCTCACAAGGAAAACAAAATTAGTGATTATATCCAGCTTTCTAATCTGCAGATGTACCGGAGGGAGGGGCAGGGTGGAGGAGGGAAACATTATATCTCATTCCTTCTATGCCTACCCCATGGTTTGCAGCAAACCTGTCCGCAAAGTTTACTGCAGATGGCCCTTTCTCCACACATCTTCTTGGGCTCTTGCCTCAGAACAAACATCCCCATTTTGGATAGAGTCATGTCAGACCCATCCTATAATTCAGTGGCTCTAAAAGCAGGGACCCTAAGCCAGCAGCATCAGGATCACTGAAGAACTTGTCAGAAAAGTGAACTCTCAGGCCCTGCCCAAGGAAGCAGAAATTCTAGGGATAAAGCCATACGTCTGTGTTTTATGAAGCTCTTCAGGTAATTCTGATGCCGTTTTCAAGTTTGAAACCCACAGTGGCTTGAACAAGCTGTGTGAGAGTTTCTCTGGACCTGTGGAAGTAGCAGCCCAGTGGCCCCACCTTCATCCCTGCTCACAGCTAAGCTCGCGAATCAGGGCTAGACAGGTGTTCCCCAGGGAAGCCTTCCCAGCTCCTAAGACTGGACTAAGGCAGGTACCCTGTTCTCTGAACTCGCATGCCACAAGAGCTGCACTGAATAATT
This sequence comes from Loris lydekkerianus, assembly GCA_963574355.1. Lineage (NCBI taxonomy): Eukaryota > Metazoa > Chordata > Mammalia > Primates > Lorisidae > Loris > Loris lydekkerianus. The sequence continues at coordinate 11,710 of CAUYPK010002959.1, forward strand.
ACACATCCATTTATGTTGAATGTCAGTTTCCCCAACTAAATAGTAAGCCCCTGAAAGGCTATTGCACCCTTAGGGTGTCTGTAACTTGGCATATAGTAAGTCCTCACTAAGTATTTATTGAATGAGTAAAGCATTGAAGTTCATAACGCCCAAAGAGTGGAATGTGGTCTCTATGGTGTCTATGAATCCAATAGCCCCATTTTCATGCTTTGATCACATATTTATTAGGCATCTACTTCAGCCACACACCATTCAAGACACTAAGGCCCAACAGTAAACAAGACAGAAAACAAAAACAAAATACTTGTCTTCACGCCTTCTGAGTCTTCTTTGTAATTAGGAGAGATAGAACAGACAAGAAAACAAAATAAAGTAGTAAAATACGCGGCATGTTAGATGGTGATGAGTGCTATAGAGAAAAACAAAGTCCGGCAAGGGCATGAGGAGTCCAGGGTGGACTTGAGGAATGAATGAACTCAGAGGAACTTTAAGCGAAGACCTCAAGAAGGTAGAGGAGCAAGCCTTCCTGGACAAGTGCCTGAATATAAGGCTCACTGGGCTGAGGGAACTTGAGAACACAGCAGCCCTGAAAGGCTAGAAGAGCAGCAGAAATCCTGGAGGTGGTGACCAAGGAGAAAGGGGAAGGTGGTGAAGTCAAAGAACCATGAGGGTGGGGACAGATGACACAGGACCTCATAGGCCACTGTCACGACCAGTCAAGACTGCAGTCTCTTCTCATAAGGAAAGGAGAAGGATAGGCCACTGTCATGACCGGTCAGGACTACAGTCTCTTCTCATAAGGAAAGGAGAAGGATAGGCCACTGTCATGACTGGTCAGGACTACAGGCTCTTCTCATAAGGAAAGGAGAAGGATAGACCACTGTCATGACTGGTCAGGACTACAGGCTCTTCTCATGAGGAAAGGAGAAGGATAGGCCACTGTCATGACCGGTCAGGACTACAGGCTCTTCTCATGAGGAAAGGAGAAGGATAGGCCACTGTCATGACCGGTCAGGACTGCAGGCTCTTCTCATAAGGAAAGGAGAAGGATAGGCCACTGTCATGACCGGTCAGGACTGCAGGCTCTTCTCATAAGGAAAGGAGAAGGATAGGCCACTGTCATGACTGGTCAGGACTGCAGTCTCTTCTCATAAGGAAAGGAGAAGGATAGGCCACTGTCATGACTGGTCAGGACTACAGTCTCTTCTCATAAGGAAAGGAGAAAGATAGGCCATGGTCATGACTGGTCAGGACTGCAGGCTCTTCTCATAAGGAAAGGAGAAGTTTGTGAACAATGGTGCCCCCTTTCCCTGACCTCTATTGTACCAGAATCATTTAGCTTCCGTGTTGAGAATCAGCTGACAGGGACAAAGGGAGAAATAAGAAGACAAGTTCTGAGCCTTCCACAATAACCCAAGGGAGACATACTGGTTGCTTGGCCCCACTGGTGGCAGTGAAGGTGGTGAGGTGTGGTCAGACGGTGTCTGTACGACTAGATACTGCCTCAGCCATGCAAACTTTGTTCTGCCAATCAACCGTTTGTCATGATACAATTAAACTCCCAGTTGTAACATTATATAAAAGATCTATATAGGTGAGATAAGATCTCCAACTCTTAAATAGCAAAGAAAATTGTATGTTAATAGGCAAATGAAATGCCAGGAAGATGTATTTGCATTAATCAAAGTAAGTAAAGGATTGATTACCTAAAAATATGAGTAGGAAATGGAGCCCTCTTGACAGGTTTGTCTTCTGGAATTAAACATCAAGCTTTCTTAAAAATGATTTTCTATTTCCCACTTTGCTTTATCTACACTTAGAAGACATCCTAAATGCCTCTAGTCTGTTGATTTTAAAAGAAGCTTTGTTAAAAAATAAAGTATAAAAATGGGTTAAAAACATAACAAAGGCTTTATGACAATATACTGCATTTTTAAATTCACTTTTTCAAGTATATATTGAACACTCCCTACAGACAAGGTGCTATCGCAGAAATTAGGGATTCGCAAAGGTTCATAATAAAAATCCGCAGAGAAAAATCAGAAAACAAAGTTATTTAATGCAAGGATAAAATGGGAAATAATCAGAAAATAATAAGGGATAAACTCTAGCTAAAATACAAAAACTGCAGAACCTATAACAGATGACAGTGTGAACCCAGAAAATAAATGCAATGCCGACAACTTTGGAGTAAAACAGTCACAGGATCTAATCCTGATTCTGCCAATTACTTGTCATATGACTAGGCACATTATTTAAAATCCCCGATCCTCTATTCCCCCACTTACCATGAAAGATAAAATTAAGTATCTCTTAAATGTTCAGGAGACGTAAATTTCATAGTTTAGCAGACAGTAGGGATTCTTTCCTAATGCTTTATAAATCTAACCTGCAATCACACATAGGCGAGAGTATCTCTCTCCAGGGCTGAGATGTGCTCCCTGCCATCACCTGCATACACCATGATATTGTCCCATTCACGTGGATATATATGGGCCTGTCCTACTTTGGTGTTTTCTTTGTGTGCCAAAGAAATAATCATCCCCAAACAGCAGCAGTTGTCATTTGAGACCTCTTTAGTTTGTTGATTTCAAACCCCCGCACTACTGGGATTTAAACTAACGTTTTAACATTGAAAAGAAAAATAAGCTCTGCAGGCTCTCAAAAGGGAAATACTTGTGAAAAAAACAAGCTATTTCTTTAAAATTCTCAGTGTTATTCTGGAAGATGCAAGGTTATCTACAACCTGTTTCTCTTCCTCTCCCATGCTCAACTTGAAAGTCATTCAAAAGATTTACTGGCATATGTAAGCATGGGCCCTATACAGGTGTCCTGTCCAAAACATGCTCTTACTTAGGAAAAGTGCTGAGCTGGAACAACAGTGACCTACAGAAATGGTAAGGTGCTATGTGAGGAGGTCAAGTGAGGCATTACCGAATAGTGTGTGTCACACCACTAAAGCTGAGCTGCTGTTCCCACAACACCTCCAAGGCTTCAATAATTGTGAATAAACAATGTCCTTGAGTCCAAAAAGACTATGACATCCCACAGTCAATGTCTTAATCTTGGAAAGCATCTGTCTCCTTTGTATTTTCTAGAAATGTTCTGTGTGTTCATCTGGAACATGGCAGTTCCAATCTAAGATACAGAGAGGCAAACCTGCAAACCCTGTGTTCCTTGCATAAGAAGCTACCTAAACTGAATTCATTCTAATCATCAGGGAGAAATTAGAAGGTGATTTGCAGCATCAAAACACATGCATGTTTTTTTCCAAGCCTGGGTTTTTGTTCTGGCTCTGTACAACCCAAAACAATGAGAGTGTGTGACTGCTTAGTGACAGACTGTGAATGGATGAGAACTTTGGAGCCTGTGTGAACTCAGGAATGAATGAGCAACATTCACCTGATAAACTGGCTCCACCCTGGAGATGGAGCCCAAAAGAAACACTGAATTCGCTTTTTCATACCATAGGGAACAATTTGGCTAATAACCTCTCTGCTGCCTTAAAATCATTTAGGAATAGCTGGACAAAAAAACAAATCCAAAAGCAAGATCATCAAAGCTTGGAGAAACTACCTGGAATCAAAAAGTGAAGTCTTGAACTTTGGATATCTCAGCTACTATATGCCTATGCCCCTCCATTTCATCAAGATGCTGAAAAAGTAATTAGGGTAATAAGTATGAAAAATGTTACACTTCTTGGAAAACCAGTGTTTTAGATGTTCAGTAAGTGATATCTTGCTTCTGAATTTCCTTAGCAGCACTGAATTCCTAATCGTTCACTTATCCATTTAATCACTCAAAAAAAATTTATATCTTCACTTTTTTCCCCTGATTGCATGGTAATACATGCTTACTGTAAAATATTCAAAACAATATTGCATATAGGAGAAAATATAAGTCTTCAGAAATCTCAGCATGCATTTGCTACGCACTATATTCCAGGCTGTGTTTTAGAGGTGCCGGGAAGTCATCAAAGGAAAGCAGTCAACATTCCAGTCCTCAGAAAGACCATAGTCTAGGGAGATGGTAACAATAAAAATAACTAATACAGTAGAAAAAGCAATGCGAGCCCTAAAAAGGGTCTGAAGAAATGCTACAGGAGGCCAGAGAAGGAAGAAATGACTTCTAGCTAAGAATATCCAGGGAAAACTTCCTTTGCAAAAAAAGTCGATCATCTCTGTCATTCCCATGGTCATCCAGCTTCATGGTTGCATTACTGATGAGTCTTGTCACTCGTGGGTACAAAATTCATGAATGCTAGGAAGACTTCCCTAAACTAAGATCTCAGTGCTTTCATATAAAATTTCCCAATTCCTCTTTCTTACTATTTACCCAAAGACTCAGCAATTCTGAATTCAGAGCATACCTCAAAACAAGGAAGACATAAGAGGACGGAATCATTTGATCATTAGTTAGTTCCCATTATTAGTATTCACAGAAATTAAGAAAACAGAAAACCTAAAGACCAGAAAAGGACAAATAATACATTTCCCCTGCACCTCTTAAAAAGACCTTGGACAAAATAAAGAAGGGCTTAGTTAAGAAGAAGAGTAACAGGCACACCACCGCACACATTTAACACTTAGTACATAAGAGCTAGATAGAAGTCTATGGATCCAATTGAGATTGAAATATATACAAGCTAGGGCTATGTAAAAATCCAAATTTGTGATAGATCTAGGCAGAGAGGGCGTTGAATAAATAGGAAAAGAATCAGGAAACCAATAGTGACAGAACACCCTGTCTCTGAGAGGCTGGGAAATGTAGAACTAGACACTTAACCTTCTGGATTTCGTGGGTTCTCATCATTAAAATAAAAATAAGGATTTGAACCCTGTGTGAACTTCAAATGAGATAACATATTTGAAGGCATTTTACAAAGCTCTAAAAAACATTTTATAAAACACACAGGATTAAGATAGTTGGCCAAACTTCCAATGACAAAGTTGCGAATTCAGGACATAAATGTGAATTTTCCAAAGGATCAATTCCAAATTGCTACCTTTACTGTTGCTTAGAAATAAAAAGAATGGAGCAGTCCCCTCCACTCTCACTCTGAGATCTGGAGGCCTGTCCCCCAGGAGTCCAGATTCTTGGGTGATTTCCTGAGGGGTGTGAATAGGGCCTAAACTACAGCTGGTCAGTGCTGACTCTGTGGCATGTGGGAGTGAGGAGAGGATGGTCGGCTGAGAAGGAACCACACCGGAGCGGCAGTGCCCCAAGGCGCAGAGAGCAACCGTCTTTTGGCAACATTAGTGCTCACTCCCAGATATTCAGAAGCCACATCACCATCTCCCTGGGCAACCAGAGGAGGCCAGGCATCTACTCAGATGGCAACCACCAGGGAACAGATCCAGGACGGAAACACAGGCCCCCTGAGACTTCAACACAGAGTAACTGTTTCACGAGGGTTGAACAGAGACCAGCTGAAAACAAGACAGAACCACTTAGTCCCACCACACCAAACAGGTCCCCAGTTTCTCAGGCCATATCACTGTATGGGTCCTTGACAAAGCTCCAGGGGAAAAATCAAATGGTGTAAAACAATCATGGGGCTGAATCAGAGGAAAAAACTCTGGTAACATGAATAACCAGAATAGATCAGCCCCTCCAAGGAAAGATATGGCAGATGTAACTAAAGATACCATTCATAAACAGCTGGCCAAGATGTCAGAAATTGAATTCATGCTTTGGATTGCAAACAAGATTAATAAAATGGAGAAAAATTTGAAATTAGAAATTGGAGCAGCAATTCAAAAGTCGGAATTAGAAATTTGAGGAAAAATTCAAACGTTGTCTCAAGAATTTAACAAATTTAAAGACAAAACCACAAAAGATTTTGATGCACTGAAGCAAGAATTTGCATTCCTCAAAGAGCTGAAAAATACAGTAGAATTCCTCAGTAACAGAATGAAGCAAACAGAAGAAAAGATTTCTGACATTGAAGACAAAGCCTTTGAATGCTCCAAAACTCTCAAAGAGGAAGAGAAATGGAGAGCAAAAATGAATCATTCTCTAAAAGAGCTCTAGGATAACTCGAAGAAGGCTAATATCCAACTCATTGGAATCCCTGAAAGTGATGAAGTGGCCTCACAATGCACAGAGGCCCTTCTCCAAGAAATTATGAAAGAGAATTTTCCAGACATGCCAAGAGATGCTGAAATTCAGATAGCAGACAGTTTCAGAACCCCAGCACAACTCAATTCAAATAAGACATCCCCCAGGGATATCATAATTAACTTCAGTAAAGTTTAAAATGAAGGAGAAAATTCTGAAAGCAGCCAGACATAAGAAATCCATTACCTACAAAGGGAAGAATATTAGAATGACTGCAGATCTCTCTGCTGAAAGTTTTCAAGCCAGAAGAGGGTGGTCATCGACTTTTAGTCGCCTAAAACAAAATAACTCTCAACCCCAAATCCTCTATCCAGCTAAACTGAATTTCATTTATGATAGAGAAATTAAATACTTTAATGACATTCATATGTTGAAGAAATTTGCCATAACGAAACCAGCTCTTCAGGATATTCTCAGACCTATCCTCCATAATGACTAGCCCAATCCTCTAACACAAAAGTAAACTCACTCAGAAACTTTTGATCAAACTCCAACTTCCACAGTGGCAAAAGGATTAAAAATGTCCACTGGAATTTCAAAAAACTCGATACCCAAAATTTTACCAAACTTATCTATATTCTCCATTAATGTGAACAGCTTCAACTGTCCTCTAAAGAGGCACAGGTTAGCTGATTGGATACAAAAACTCAGGTGATATATTTGCTGCATAGAAGAGTCATCTTACCTTAAAAGATATATATAGACTCAGGGTGAAAGGACGGTCATCCATATTTCAGGCAAACAGTAATTAGAAAAAAGCAGGTGTTGCAATTCTATTTGCAGATATAATAGGCTTTAAATCAACAAAAGTAAGGAAGAATAAGATTGGTCACTTCATATTTGTTAAGGGTAATACTCAATATGATAAGATTTCAATTATTAATATCTATTCACCAAACCAGAATGCACCTCAATTTATAAGAGAAACTCTAACAGACATGAGCAACTTGATTTCCTCCAGCTTCATAATAGTTGGAGATTTCAACACTCCTTTGGTAATGTTAGATCAATCCTCCAAGAAGAAGCTGAGCAAAGAAATTTTAGATTTAAACCTAACCATCCAACATTTGGATTTAGCAGACATATACAGAACATTTTATCCAAACAAAACTGAGTACACATACTTCTCATCAGCCCACGGAACATATTCCAAAATCAATCACATCTTAGGTCATAAGTCTAACCTCAGTAAAACTAAAGAAATAGAAATTACTCCTTACATTTTCTCACACCACCATGGAATAAAAGTTGAACTCAGTAACAACAGGAATCTGCATACTCATACAAAGACATGGAAGTTAAATAAACTCATGCTGAATGATAGCTGGGTCAGAGATGAGATTAAGAAGGAAATTGCCAAATTTGGGGAACAAAATGACAATAAAGACATGAATCATCAGAACCTCTGGGATATAGCAAAGGCAATTCTAAGAGAGAAATTCATAGCACTGCAAGCCTTCTTCAAGAGAACAGAAAGAGAGTAAGTAACAACTTAATGGGACATCTCAAACAACTGAAAAAGGAAGTACATTCCAACCACAAACCCAGTAGAAGAAAAGAAATAACCAAAATTAGAGCAGAATTAAATGAAATTGAAAACAAAAGAATTATACAACAGATCAATAACTCAAAAAGTTGGTTTTTTGAAAAGTTCAATAAAATAGATAAATCTTTGGCTAACCTAACCAGGAAAAAAAGAGTAAAATCTCTAATCTCATCAATCAGAAACAACAAAGACAAAATAACAACAGACTCCTCAGAAATTTAAAAAATCCTTAATGAATATTACAAAAAACTTTATTCTCAGAAATATAAAAATCTGAAGGAACTTGACCAATACTTGGAAGCACGTCACCTTCCAAGACTTAGCCAGAATCAAGTGGAAATGCTGAACAGGCCCATATTGTGTTCGGAAATAGCATCAACTATACAAAATCTCCCTAGAAAGAAAAGCCCGGGACCAGATGGCTTCATGTCAGAATTCCACCAAACCTTTAAAGAGGAATTAGCACCTATATTACTTAACCTGTTCCAAAATGTAGAAAAAGAAGGAAGACTACCCAACATGTTCTATGAAGCAAACATCACCCTGATCCCCAAACCAGGAAAAGACCCAACAAGAAAAGAAAATTATAAACCAATATCACTAATGAATATGATGCAAAAATATTCAACAAGATCCTAACAAACAGAATCTAGCAACACATCAAACAAATTATACATCGTAACCAAGTTGCTTTTATCCCAGGGTATCAAGGCTGGTTTAATATACATAAATCTATAAATATAATTCAGCCATAAACAAATTAAAAAACAAAGACCATATGATTCTCTCTATTGATGCAGAAAAAGCTTTTGATAATATCCAGCATCCCTTCATGATCAGAACACTTAAGAAAATTGATATAGAAGGGACATTTCTTAAACTGATAGAGGCCATTTACAGCAAACCCACAGCCAATATCGTATTGAATGGAGTTAAATTGGAATCATTTCCACTCAGATCAGGAACCAGACAAGGCTGCCCATTGTCCCCACTGCTCTTTAACATTGTAATGGAAGTTTTAGCCATGGCAATTAGGGAAGAAAAGGCAATCAAGGGTATCTATATAGGGTCAGAAGAGATCAAACTTTCACTCTTCACAAATGATATGATTGTATATCTGGAAAGCACCAGGGATTCTACTACAAAACTCTTAGAAGTTATCAAGGAATATAGCAGCATCTCAGGTTACAAAATCAACATTAATAAATTGGTAGCCTTTATATATACACCAATAATAGTCAAGCTGAAAAAACAGTTAAGGACTCTATTCCATTCACAGTAGTGCCAAAGAAGATGAAATATTTGGGACGTGAAAGATCTCTATAAAGAAAACTATGAAACTCTAAGAAAAGAAATAGCTGAAAATGATAACAAATGGAAAAACATACCATGCTCATGGCTGGGAAGAATCAACATCGTTAAAATGTCCATACTACCTAAAGCAATATACAATTTTAATGCAATCCCTATTAAAACTCCACTGTCATACTTTAAAGATCTCAAGAAAATAATACTTCGTTTTATATGGAATCAGAAAAAACCTCAAATAGCCAAGACATTACTCAGAAATAAAAACAAAGCAGGAGGAATCATGCTACCAGATGCTATCAGACTATACTATAAATTGATAGTGATCAAAACATCATGGTGCTGGCACAAAAACAGAGAAGTAGATGTCTAGAACAGAATAGAGAACCAAGAGATGAATTAGGCTACTTACCATTATTTGATCTTTGACAAGCCAATTAAAAACATTCAGTGGGGAAAAGATTCCCTATTTAACAAATCGTGCTGGGTGAACTGGCTGGCAACCTGTAGAAGACTGAAACTGGACCCACCCCTTTCACCATAAACTAAGATAGACTCTCACTATATTAAAGATTTAAACTTAAGACATGAAAATACTAGAAGAGAGTGCAGGGAAAACCCTTGAAGAAATTGGTCTGGACGAGTATTTCATGAGGAGGACCCCTCAGGCAATTGAAGCAGCTTCAAAAATACACTACTGGGACCTGATCAAACTAAAAAGCTTCTGCACAGCCAAGAACACAGTAAGTAAAGCAAGCAAACAGCCATCAGAATGTGAGAAGATATTTGCAGGTTATGTCTCTGACAAAGGTTTAACAACCAGAATCCACAGTGAACTCAAATGTATAAGCAAGAAACGAACAAGTGATCCCATCGCAGGCTGGGCAAGGGACTTGAAAGATAAACTTCTCTGAAGAAGACAGGGGCACGGCCTACAGACTTAGGAAAAAATGCTCATCATCTTTAATCATCAGAGAAATGCAAATCAAAACTACTTTGAGATATCATGTAACTCCAGTAAGATTAACCTATATCACAAAATCCCAAGACCAGAGATGTTGGCGTGGATGTGGAGAAAAGGGAATACTTCTACACTGTTGGTGGGAATGCAAATTAATACATTTCTTTTGGAAAGATGTTTGGAGAACACTTAGAGATCTAAAAATAGATCTTCCATTCAATCCTATAATTTCTCTACTAGGCATATACCAGAAGACCAAAAATCACATCATAACAAAGATATTTGTACCAGAATGTTTATTGCAGCCCAATTCATAATTGCTAAGTCATGGAAAAAGCCCAAGTGCCCATCAATCCACAAATGGATTAATAACTTGTGGTACATGTACACCATGGAATATTATGTAGCCTTAAAGAAAGATGGAGACTTTACCTCTTTCATGTTTACATGGATGGAGCTGGACATATTCTTCTTAGTAAAGTATCTCAAGAATGGAAGAAAAAGTATCCAAGGTACTCAGCCCTACTATGATACTAATTCATGGCTTTCATGTGAAAGTTATAACTCAGTTATAACTTAAGAATAGGGGGAAGGGGGAAAGAAATGGGAGAGATGGGGGAGAGAGGCAGAGGGAGGGTGATTGGTGGGACTTCACCTGTGGTGCCTCTTACAAGGATATATGTGAAACTTAGTAAATGTAGAATGTAAATGTCTTAACACAGTAACTAAAAAAATGCCAGGAAGGCTATGTTAACCAGTGTGATGAAAATGTGTCAAACGGTGTATAAAACCAGTGTATGGTGCCCCATGATCGCATTAATGTACACAGCTATGATTTAATAATAAAAAAAGAAATTAAAAGAATGTAAATAATTCAATAAATAAAAATACCTCCTCCAGGATGAGGACCATATCATACCCCCACTCTGTTCCTCCAACGTTACACAATGCTTGGCACATAGTGAGTGGCTAGTACTTTGGAAGCTGAACTGATCTTTCTCCTGCTCTATATCCCTGTCCTTTAGAAACTATCGATTTTCTACTGCATCCCTGTCCTTTACCAATTTCGATAAGTTGCTATCCCAGAGATAAAGTCAAATTGGCAGAAATGTATTCCCTTAGTATCTACCTTTGGTTATTATTGAAACACCTTCCTTCCTGAGCACACTCAAGTAAAGGCCATAAGTGTCTTGTATGAGCTGAAGCTCCCTACCCACCCACACACACTGGTATCATAAACACACCTCACAGCCTTGCTCAAGAGAGGATGGCAAGGGGGATGCTGGACATGCAAAAAAGCCCAGCCATGGAGCAACCTTGGCAAGCAGGAGAGTGGCAGCCCACTCTCAGCCCCAGGCCACTGCCATTTGTCTGTCATTTATAAGAGCACAGACCAGAACATGAGCCTACTCTGTCACGCACTTCACAGCAACATCCTTACAAATTTGAAACAGAAAGGGGACTTCTTTTTTAATTGAGTATAAGCCAGGCCTGTAGAGGAATTCTTTATAGGTTAGTGGTGTAATACTAGTCAAGACCCTTATACAGTCTTCCTTCCTTGTTATCCGAGCAGGATTACCAGAGGACTGGCCAGCAGCTGCCCAGGTCACCAGTCTAGAGAGGCACTAAAGTATTCCCAGAAAAGTAGCACAGTTTTGAAAGCAGCATTTATCAGAACTACCTTCAAGTAAGGAATTGTGTTTAACTGTAAGAATAGTTTGATGAGACAATTGAGGTAGGAGTAAGGATGGTATGCCCTGAAACAAAACAAGGTCAATAAAACGTCTTAAGGTAGGGTGGACCCCACAACTGGTGGGCTGTCATTTTGCTGAGTTAGCTATGAAGGCCAGGATGCTTCAATCTGTCATCATCCTTCTCCACAAGCAGCACTCTGAGATGTGTTATTTTACCTGATTGCTGAAGAGACACTGAATGGTGTGTCTGCTTGAGCCACCTACCGGTCTTGGTCAAGCCCTGCTTGGGATCACCGGTTCTTGTAACTACAGAAGGTCTGGCTGTTTTTGTTCCAGCCCCCGGCCCCCATGTCTTGCCTTCTTTACTCTATTCAGACATGGATGATCGATTCAATTACAAATATTTCCTGAACACCTGCTATATTTCAACCCCTGGGAAGGAAGAGATGTGTGTGACACACTCTTAGTCCTAGAGAAAAACATGTTGTAGACCAGGCATCCTCAAACTTTTTAAACAGGGGGGCAATTCACTATCCCTCAGAACGTTGGAGGGCCGGACTACAGTTAAAAAAAACAACAACTATGAACATATTCCTATGCACACTGCCCATATCTTATTTTGAAAAAACAAAACGGGAACAAATACAATCACACTGCCTCATGTGGCCCACAGGCCGCAGTTTGAGGACCCCTGCTGTAGACAGACAAGTAAGGTAATAGAAGGCAAATGAATGCAGGGTGCTCCATGAAAAAAAAAAAGAGTGCAGGTACAAGTATGGGGACACAAATGAGGGGTCAAGGAAAGTATCGTGGAGGATGTGACATTTATGTAGGACTTAATAGGAGCAGGGTGAGCTGGCCAGGTGCAAAAGGCTGATAATTGAACCGAAGCATAAAGCCTATGAGGACCTGGTGTCGTCAGCAAACTGTAAAGAGTCTGCAGGGGCCACAGAACAGGTGAAGTCGTGCAGAGGGGCAGAAGAGGGGGCTAGAAACAAAAGTCACAGCCAAAACTTAAAAAGTCTTTGAAGCCAAGACAAGGAGTGTAGTTTTTTACTCTGGAAGCAGAAGAGAGCTATTAATAGTTTTAAGCTAGAAATGGAGGAAAACATGTGGTAGATTTGTGTTTAGTAAAAGAACTCTGGCAGCAAGTGAAAATTAATGGATGGGAATGGGGGTAGAAAGTGGAGGCAAAAACTGCAGTGGTCCAGGATGAGAAAAGAACATCTAAAACAGAGGCGTTTGTTGACATAATGTATAGCGTAAAGAGGAAAGAGTTCTCTCCCAACTCATTCCTACTCAGCCTTTATGTCTAAGATCAAATGCCACCACCTGAAGGACAATGTCTCAAACCCCAGGAACAGAACAGGGCCCTCTGTGTCATGCTCACAAACCACAATGGACTTTTCCTCCATAGCATGTACCTCAGTGTATAATGCTACGTCTGTGTGACAGATTAGATTAATATATGTAGCTACCAGACTATAAGCATTTGGGGGCACCACCACATCTATCTTCTCAGTGCTTGGATCACAGTAGGAACTAAAAAATTATTAGTTGAAAACAGTGAGGAAAGGCAGTTAAGGATCACACAAAGACTTACAAAAGGATCGTGATCTCATTAACTAAGACAGGGTATAGAGAAGGAGGAAGAGGTGAAAAAGAGAAGAAGACAATGAATTCCAATTCCAGGTGAATCGGAATTAGCTGCCAGAATCCCAGGTGGAATTTCTAACAGTTTGGGTCTCAGGAAAGTCAATCTAGATATTACAGATTTAAGAATCATCCCCACAGCTGAAGAGATGAGAGTCACTCCTTTACTCAGCTTGAGGATATAACTTCAGGAGAAAAAAGGTCAAAGGTGAGCCCTGAAGAAAGCCAAATGTAGAATCCAAGCCAGCTAAATAAGCCGGCAAAAACAATGGGAAGGAAGCCTGAGAGCCAGGAGAACAACCTTGGGAGGGTTTGGTCTTTAAGAGACCAAGGGAGGCAGAGTTCAAAAAAGAGAAAGTGCCCAACAGCGTCCAGTATTGGCAAGGGGTTGGAAGTTGGTTTGCAGTCTTAATAAAAATGTGGGCTCTGGGCTCAGGCAAAAAACCTGAAAGACTTCTAAAGCAAAAGACCTCGATAATTCCAAAGTAAAGCTAAAAGAACAACCAATGACGAGAATAACAGGTCTGGACAAAAGGAAAATAAAAACCACTCAAAAGAAAGGAAATAATTCATTCTTTCATTCACTCAGTATTTGTTGAGCTTCTACTATGAGCCAAACACTTTGCCTTGGAGGTATGGCAGTAAACAGGACATGCTGCTCTGTGGGCCCAGAGGATTTAAGAGGGATAGGACCAAAATCAAAGAAGAAGAGTCTGGCCTCAAAAATCCACAAGCCATTTCTTCCCTCTGAGCTGCAAAAGAAGAAGTCACCGGGGGCTAAAGGCTACATAGGCAACATCCTAGAAATATCAAGAAGAGAGAAGATGTCACAGTTGTCACGAGCTAGGTTCTCCTGAAGGCAGAGCTTGAGATACAAACAGGTACAGGAGTTTATCTTGGAGAGGATTCCAGAAAGCAGAGAGGAGAAAATGGGGAGTAAAAAGGGAACTAGTAAAAGCCAATGTAAGGGTATATTATCAAGTTTGCCACTGAGAGCAAGAGACTTGATTTGGTTGGTCCTCCTGAGAGAATTGGTCACCTGAATGTGGAAGGCTAGTGCATTTATTCACATGTTTCAAATGGCCAGTGGTTGGGGGTAGCCTTGGAGGGCATTTATTCCCCCCAGACTTCCAGGCTCCTCTTCAGCCGTGGCCGTGCAGGCTGTCAGCATAAGAGATTGTCCCGGGGAAGAAACTGGAAAAGTTGGAACTAGGGATGGAAACTGACTTGGACAAAATTGGTCACCACGGGACCATCTATGTTTAAAAGTCGCTCCTGGGATTAAAGATGGCGGCTGAGTAACAGCTTCCCTGTACCTGGGCTTGGCGAATCTGGGGAGACAAGACTCCAGACATCTCTGGCCGGTGGGACCTGCCTACGATCATCCCTTTGAGGATACAGAGAGCCAGCAAGGGTCTTCTGGACCCCAGGAGGAGGACAAAAACAGTGGAAAACTGGCAAGTGGCTGCGTGTGTTCGATCAACCTAATCACGCCGGCAACCGTGAGTACAAGCAGCAGTGAGACTGCAAACCGGAAAGGCCTTGCCTGTGAACTTTTTTGGTGTTCTTGGACTTGGC
>CAUYPK010002961.1:0-39728 GCA_963574355.1 Loris lydekkerianus
CACAGAGGGAGGCCAGGGGAGGGCAAAGGGCAGTGGCGCTGGAACCAGGAGACGGAGGAATGTTTGTGTGTGACTTTGGGCTAAGGGCAGACATCGGTGTTCCCCCTGTGGCGGGGCTGGGTCACCTGTGCCAGAACCTCCGTGCCTGGGCTGTGCCAGTGTTGGTGCCAGGGCAGATGCAAAGAAGGGGACTCTGCTCGGGCCTGCACGGCCTACTGAGCAACGATGTCTGTACGTCCTTCCCCACCCCCATCTCTTCTTCTCTCTCTCACACCCAAGAGGCTGAATTGGAATGTTTCTTAGCCTTGACCCACTTTAGTAGCTCCTCACATCAGGTGCGACTCCATACTACAGCTTAGTTTTCAAGATTTGGTGGAAAGAGGACCTTAACTTGAGGCTGATTTTCTCTCACTGCCAGGCATGTCCACGTAATTGCTGGATCCTTGGTGAAAATGGCCTGTTGTCCTCACCAAAAGGCCGACAAGGGATGTGGCAGTCAGATTCACAGAGATTCAGTAAAACAAAGTGAATGAGAGATTTATAGAGCTTGGTCTGGCAGAGCTGGAACTGCACTTCCCTGGAAGTGCCCTAGGGAAGAACACGGGGTTACATAGAATTTTTGTAGAATCCATTTGCCCGGCTTCCTACTTGGTGCCTACGGCTTCCACTAACTCCTGTGTGTTGTGCAAACCCAAATTCCTCCTTATTGGCACCGGGGTCCTGATACAATGTATGTCTTGACCTTCAAACATCAAGGATTAATTAGAATGAATATTTTCCACTTTCAGAACAATTTACATGGGGGGTGGCATTTTATTCAAAGTAGAGAGACTAATATAAATGGGGATATAGGTGTGAATACTCACATCTGAGGCAGAAACTCTCAAGTTTATTCTGAACTCAGGTCCGCAATGTGACCTAAGCATCCACTTTCTGTCAGAATATGAAACACACTGTTTTCTATTAGGAAAAAGAAGAAAATAAATCTTCATGAGTGCTAGGCAGTTTACACATGTTAATTTATTTGATCCTGACCACAAATCTCCAAGGAGATATTTGATTCCTTTTTTGTAAATGAGAAAACTTGAAGAGGATACACAGAAGCTATAAGCCAAGGCCAGAGACTTGTAACCCACACTCTGAAGTGAGGGATTCTGCAAAATCCACCTGTAACCCCATGCCATACCCCGTGACCTCATCAAACCACATCTCTGCCATCTTCTTTCATCGCAATTAAGTTTGTTTTAGTTCATTTTGTTGCTGGTACTGTGCTAGCGGTGTGGCTGTTATAAAAGAATGATTCCTGTCTTTGGAGAGTATACTGAATTGAGAGAAGTTAGAGCCACAGGCACAAAATCCTTAGAACATATTTGTCATATAACCAAGGAGGACAAAGAGGTTGAGTGAATGAGTGAGTAAAATTCGACCGGATGCAACTAGACAGATGTCAGATGAGGTCTGATCAGGGAATCCATCCTTGAACAGATAGGGAGGGCCTCCCGGGAGGAGGGGCAGAGGCCCTGAGAGAGAAAGGCAGCAGGGTGAGGAAGGAACGGGGGGCTGGCTGGCTCAGGCTGGGGAACTCAACCCTCTGCAGTGGTTGACACCAATCCATTCATTTCCATTTTAGTCGGGAATAAAGAGATTTCAAATTTTATCTCAATTTGCTAAAAACTATTAATGTTCCCTTTATTGTTCTGGTCCTTATTTTCTTTTTCTATATCCTTTTAAAATTCTGCCTTTCCTATAGAGAGTTTTTCTTCTTTCTTTTCTGCTCATGTAAAACTAAGCAAGGAGGGGTTCTCCCTCAAGAGGGCCTGCACTCTTCTGTTTCCAGAATTGCCTGTTTGATTCCTCCAAGCCTCAACCACATTCTTTTTTATCTGTATTGTTTGGAATTTGCACCAACAATTAACAGGAGTATAAAAATCATCACTTTTTCGCCTCTCAGGTGTGATGACTCTGACGCAAGGGTTTTGTGATGGGTCCCAGCGTATCCTCCGTGGAAGTTTGCTTGAGTCTCCACAGTAGCAGCTGGCTTGGCAATGCAGCCTCAGTCATCTTCCCTATGTCACAGTCTTATTCCACTTGCCCACCCCTTTCCAGCAATCCCTTTACCTCCCAAGTAAACCACTGGCATTTCAGTCCTTGCCTCTGATTCTGTTTCTCGGAGAGCCCAAACAAAGACAGTAGAACCTCTGTAAGTTGACCTCCCTAGGGATGATAACAAACTGGTCAACAAACAGAGAAACTAGGCTGACTGTACTGATGCATACAGTGATACATGTCCAGTCTATAAAAATTAGGTCAACTTAAGGAGGTGGTCAGTGTATGGACTGTATGGACTAACTATATAGGTACTACCGTATATAAAAAGACCTATACTTAGAAGTTAAAAAATAAAAGGAAGGTCAAGGCAGGAGATTGCTTGAGCTCACAAGTTCAAGACCAACCTGAGTAGGAGACCCCGTTTCTACCAAAAATAGAAAAACTAGCCAGGCATCATGTTGAACACCTGGAGTCCCAGCTACTCAGGAAGCTGAGGCAAGAGGATTGCTGGAGCCCAAGAGTTTTTGTGGTTGGTGTGTTCTATTTTGCTGCCACCGAACTCTGCCCTGGGTGACAGAGTGATACTCTTTATCAAAAAAAAAAAAAAAAAAAAAAAAGAGAGAGAGAGAGAGAAAATAATATATATATTGATGAATAAATTATATTTTCTATATACAGCATTAATCAAGATACTTGTACTGAATGTGGGTTATATTGGCATAATAAACTTAAAATTTCAAGTAATTAAAAAATTTTTTCCTGGTTAGCTTTGAAAGATTTTTTTTTTTTGTAGAGACAGAGTCTCACTTTACCGCCCTTGGTAGAGCGCCATGATGTCACAGGACTCACAGCAACCTCCAGCTCCTGGGCTTCCATGATTCTCCTGCCTCAGCCTCCCCAGCAGCTGGGACTACAGGCACCCGCCACAACGCCCGGCTATTTTTTCGTTGCAATTCCGCCGGGGCTGGGTCCGAACCCGCCACCCTCGGTATATGGGGCTGGCGCCCTACTCACTGAGCTACAGGCACTTTGTATTTTCATTTGTCACCAGAATAACTGGTGACAAGAATTTTCTGAATTTCAAATAAAATAATGAAGCTGCTAATTAAGAGACCCCCCTCAACTGCTTACCTTGCTCCTGCACACTATTCTACGATAGAGATTTTAGTTTGCCCACTGATGTTGAGTACCAGCTTAAAATGCATGTTTGTTATAGTTATTGTTCATATCATTCCTGGTGAGTGTGAACCGAAACAAAATCTTAAACCTCTCAGCTGATTGAATGGGCCCCCTTTGGCCAAGAGAACTCCTCCCCCCAAAAGCCTGAAAGCTGAGTTACCTGCTATAAGAAAAAGGGAGGTCAGACACATCAAGTCCATCCTGTCCTTCTTGGAGTTATTCCTCATAATAGTAAGATACTAAGTCATTAACAAGCCTACCATCTGTAAGGCAAAGCTTAAACTATACCTGCAGGTCATCAATTTATTTACCAGATCACTTGAGTCTTGGTATATATGTTGAATGGCTTGTCTCTGAGTGACAGAGTTCCTTAACTTAGAACACTCCAGTCTTTAGACAAAACTTCATTTCTTTAACCAATTATAAATCTAAGAATCTTTAAACTCACCTATAACCTGTAATTTCTTGCTTTGAGATATGCTGCATTTTGGGGCCAAACCAATGCCTGCCTTTCATGTGTCCATTTAGAACTTTATGCATAATTCTTGTCTCCCTAATAATGTCTAAAACCAACTTAACAATATGGAGAGACCGCATGTCAAAGTTTTCTTAGGCATGGCTCTCCAGGACATGGTCGCATATATTTGGCTCAGTATAAACCTCTTTAAATTATTTTGCAGAGTTTGGGTTCTTTTCCATTGATATTAGGAAAATTATTGTGTTTTCATTTAATCTCTTTCTTCCTGGGTGCTTGACTGGATGGGAAAGATAGATGTAAAAAAGAATATGAACGGCATAATCTTCACATCTACTTGATTAATTACCATTATTTGCCCACAGAACTCAAAACTAGATTTGCTGCAGATAAAGTATTCTATGTTCTGGAAAACAGGTTGTGTCCCTGTCTGCTGAGCACATGGTCACTTCTGTTTGAAGCCTAGATGTCCAGATCTCCAGGAGGAATGGGATTGGAGAATTGGAGACTAGGAAGACAACTGGTCCCAGCTCATAGCTTATGTTCCCAGAGAAATGTAAGATTCTCTTCTTCCACACATTCCTTCTGCTGGGATATTTTAGTTTTAAGTAATTGGATTTCCTTGTAGACCACATCAAAAAGGCTTATTTCCTTCATATTAGTTTTGCCTGTGTTTTCTCTAGTTCCTGCAACTTCGTCAAGTTCTCTTTCTCTTTAGTATTTTCTTTACACTTTTCTAAAAATGATGGTTAAAGAGGATTTCATTATCCCCAGGATACACTTCCCAATGGAACCTTCAAATCTCTTCTCAGCTGTAAATTGTAGCCCAACTGCCTCATATGGTCTAGTTGTTTTTTTCTGAAGCTAAACTGTAAGCCCTTGAAGACAGGAATTGAAGCATCTTCTTGAAATTACCCTGAACAAGCCCTGAATGCATATTAAGAGTCAAGAAATACGGCCTAGTAGGTTTACTCAAGCAGCCTGTAACTATAAAGATGGTGCCTGCAGGCTTTTTAACCCCAATTGCGAATTCACACAGGGACATCACATATAGAATGGCACATCCACCATGGTTTTTGTTCCTAGCCATGATTTTGCAACTGTTTAAGTCTGTGTAGTTTATGAAGCACTTTCGAATTCTATCTTTATTTCATTTTCACAGCAGACTTTTGAGGTAGGGTAGGCAGAGATTAGATCTCCATTTCACAGTTGAGGCAATCAAGGATAAAGGATTTGTACGTAGTTATGAGGCTGATGTATTGTGGAGCCAGAACTAAAGCCCGAGCCTTTTCAAATCAATTTAATTCCATAAAGATCTTATTGCCTACAGTGCTATGTACAAAATTGGAGCTAGATTCAAAGAAAATTTAGTATATATTCCTGAGCACCATGTCCACCCAATTTTATGACCTGCCTTAAAGACGCCCTGTAAGGTGGCAATTTTAGCTTCTTTTGCTTAATGCTTAAGAGCTTAGGTACTGTAATCAGCCTGCTCAGACCGCATCACTTAATCACTATTAGTTTGCACAGCTTTAAAATGCAGATGATAAACATACTTACTTCATGAGACTGTTAAGATTGAGCCAGGAAAAATATAGCAAGGATTTAGCAAAGTGCCTCTACAAACATTAGCAATTATCTCATTACTCCTTTGTAATCTTTGGGGCTTTTCCCCCCTTGTCTTGTAAATCATAGTATTATTTTGAAACTTCATTGGTTTAACTCTTTTTTTTTTTTTTTTAAGTTTTACTAAGGTATAGTTTATATATAATAAGATGTGCCCACCAGCAATGTGTCTGAGTTTCCGTTGCTTCACATCCTCACCTATGCGTAGTACTGCAGTTTTCTTTAGCCTTTCCAGTGAGTATGCGGTTGTGACCCATTTTGATTTTAATTTGCATTTCCCTAATGATCAAAGATACTGAACATCCTTCTGTGTGCTTATTTGCCATTCTTATGTTTTCTTTAGTGAAGTGGCTGCTCCTATCTACTTATTTTTCATTGATTATATCTTATGACTGAGCTGTACAAGCTCTTAATATATTCTGATCCTTTATCAAATATATATATGGTGAATATTTTCTCTCAGTCTATGACTTGTCTTTTCATTTTCTTAACGTTATTTTTCAAAGAACATAGAATTTTTTTTATTTTTTTTGTTTTTTGAGACAGACTCTCACTTTGTCACCCTCGACCGTGGCATCATAGCTCACAGTAACCTTAAACTCTTGGGCTCAAGAGATTCTCTTGCCTCAGCCTCCAGAGTAGCTGGGACTACAGGCACCTGCCGCAACGCCCGGCTATTTTTAGGAGCAGGGTCTTGCTCTTGCTCAGGCTGGTCTTGAACCCATGAGCTCAAGCAATCCACCTGCCTCAGCCTCCTAGAGTGCTAGGATTACAGGCGTGAGCCACCGCACCTGGCCAAAGAACATAAAATTTTGATTTGATAAAGTCCAATATATCAACTTTTCCCTTTGTAGTTTGTTTTTTGTGTGTGTTTACAAAATCTTTTCTTACTCTAGGGTTGCAAAGACTCTTGTGTTTTATCCTAGTTGGATAGGGTTAGTTCTTATATTTAAATCTATGGTCCATTTTGAGTTAATTTGCATCATGTGAGATAAGGGTCAAGGTTCATCTTTTGCCAGCAATAAATTGTTTTAACACCATTTGCTGAAAAGATTATCGTTTTCCCAACTGAATTACTTTGCATCTTTTTATTAATAAAAAATCTATTTATCATTTATGTGTGGGCCTATTCTGGACTCTATATTAATCTAAATGCCTGTTGTCCCACCAATCCTTGACTCTTTTAATTTCTTTAAGTACTTTTTTTTTGAAACAGAGTCTTACTATGTCACCCTCAGTTGAGTGCTGGAGTGTCACAGCTCACAGCAACCTCATTGGGCTTAAGAGATTCTCTTGCCTCAGCCTTCCAAGTAGCTGGGACTACAGGCTTCTGCCACAATACCCGGTTATTTTTTTGTTGCATTGTCATTGTTATTTGGCAGGTCCAGGCGGTTTGAACTCACCAGCTCTGGTGTACGTGTCTGGTGCCCTAGCCTCTGAGCTACAGGCACCAAGCCAATTTCTTTAAGTCTTGACGCAAGGCAATATAAATCTTTCAATGGTGTTCTTCTTTTTCAAATTATTTTTATTTATTTAGGTACCTTGTCTTCCCATATAAGTATACAATCAACTTACCAATTTTTACTACATAACATACATAGGAAGCCTACTGGGAGTTTGATTGGAATGGTATTGAATCAATATATCGGTCTGGAAAGAATTCACTCCTTAACCATATTGAGTCTTCCAGTTTTGAGGATGGGATATCATTAGTTTATTTAGGTTTTCTGTAAATTTTCTTGGCAATATTTCTAGATTTCAGAACAGATGTGCATATTTCATTAAATTTATCCTAAAATATTTAATTGTTTTAGAAGCTATTCTAAATTGAATTTTAAAAATTTAATTATCCATTTCTTTATTATAATATAAATAATTTGTTTGCCTCAAATCATATGACCTTGCTAAATTCACTTGTTAATTCATAGAGTTCTTAGGATTTTCTATGTACACAATTATTTTTTCTGCAAATGCATTTTATTTTTTATATGTATGTATTTTAGTGTGCTTTTTGTTAATTGTTGAGTGTTGTCCCTATCGTTTTTAATCCATCCACCTGTTGATTGGTATTTGGGTTGTTTTTAGTTGTGAGATATTACAAATACTAGGAACTTTTTTTTTTTCTTTTTACATCTTTTTGTGTGGATATGTGATTTAATTTCTCTTTGGTAAATATCAAGGAATAGAATGGCTGGATCAAATTACAGGTATACAGGTACCTTTCTAAGAAAGTATACTTGAAGTATACAAATAATTGTATTATTCAGCATTGCCACTAGCAGAAAACTCAGTGTTTCTTCACACGTAAGTAAATATTAAGTAAGAAACGTTGCAAGTAGGCTCAGGTCTCACAATGTTGCTTTCTGGAGTGATCATTTTTTTTCTTTTTAACATATTCCATCTTTAGATGGCCCTCTCTGCTCCAGCCACCTGTCAGGGGCTTAAACACAAAAAACAACTTCCTGCCTCCTTGCAAGTTGCTTCCTCCACCTTGAACCCTCTTCCTTTGGCATTGCCCAGCAGAGGGCCTTGCCCAGTTCATTTCCAACTCTGAAACATCAGAGAGAGGGAGCTGCCACCACCCTGCCACATGCAACCTGCTGGGGCTCAGTCTAGATGGGCAGTCACTGGCCACGTATGGCTTCCGAGCACCTGAAATGTGGTTAGTCTGGAGACTTGCCCTAATTATCAAAAGCACATTAGATTTTGAGGACTTAATCCTTTCTTATAAAAGAATTGTAGAATATCTCAATAATTTTTATGTCGACTACATGTCAAAAGGACATTTTTCATACACTGGGCTAAATAAAATATAGTATTAAAATAAGTTTGTTTTCATGTGGTTACTAAAAAATTTAAGATCACACACATAGCCTGTATTTGTGGCTCTCGCTGTACTTCTACTGAACAGTGCTGGTCTAGATGACCCCATTGTCACTGCCAGACTCATTTGGAAGCAGGTGTGTTATTAAGATGCTTCAGCAATCAAGGAATAGCAACTCAAAGAGGTATAAATAGTAAAGAAATATATTATCTCACAGAGCTGCAGTGAGGCTGGGAAGCACCAGCGTCATTAACACAGAGGCTGGACGGTTTCACCGTACCTGGTGCTTCTCACTCTACCACTTTGCTCTCACCTGGCTCATTCAAGGTCAATATATATCTCTACAGAAGTCCCAAGAATCACATTCAGACATTTTCATCATCCAGATAGACAAAAGGCAAGTTGCCTTTCCTTGTCTCTTTTAATAGGAGTGAAGATGTCCTTCCAAAAGACCCCCCACCACTCGCGCGCGCACACACACACACACACACACACACACACACATATGCACACACACTTGCTATCATGTCTAATTGGCCAGAATTGGGTTGCCTAGCCCTTGCTGGGTCACTTGCTGGGAAAGTAATCAGATGCAGAACAGCTTTGAGTAATCTGGAGTGAGCATCTGTTGGGGAGAAAAGAACTGGGTCCATAATAGGAGAAACGAATGTACTCCTCATGTTCATGGACAATTTAGGGAGAGGGCGCAGGCTTCACAAGGGCTACTCGCATTTCGCTGTCATGACCAGGCTGATTGATTTTGTTATACAAAATGTTATCATATTTGTATTCCTAGGCTACTGAAGATTAATAAACTTATAAAACTAGACAAACAAAACACAAAGCAAATAAAATCCCACAGCTCAGGGTGGCAAAATAGAGCAGTGTATCCAAAGCCAGCAGTGAAGGGACTTGGCTTTAATAACGTTCACTGCTGACTTGCTACGGCACCTGTGAAGCTTCGCTGACCGTTCTGGGCTTCAGCTGCTTAACCTTCAAAATGAATGCCCAAAGATTTGAGTAATCACATGAATTCTTCTCCCTATTCTAATACAAACACACAGGAAAGGTGATATAACATGTTCAAAAAGTATGTGTCTTAGAGAAAAAGGGAAAATGTAGTTTATAAATAAAAAATAGCAAGCATTCCTAAGGTTGAAGTCACGGGGTGCGTGGGAAGCAGGTTCCATCAAAGTCCCTTTGGAAATGAGAGCCAAGAGAACTCTGTACCATGGGCAACCGAGTTCTTTGGGTTAAGCAGGAGACTGGGATGGCTTCTCCAACCAGGGAACTGGGACTGAAATAACTGCTTTAATAATTGGTGTGGCTAGAAATGTTCTACTTGCCTAGACAGTCACCCATACAATAAAGGCAACCAGGTCTGCAACCAGGTCTGCACCAGGCTCTGATACACTGCTTGAGCTGAATGCTCTGAACTTTAATCTTTAGAAGGCCAGGCTGCCGTAGCCATGGGAAGGAGCAGGCATTCACAAAAAGCTTCACACAAGATGAAATCTCAAATAAACTTCACAAATCACACAAAGAAATCTATCATCACATGAATCCATTATGAGACTCAACAAATGAAAATTCAATCCCAAAGAAATTGGGAAGGCATGCAAATCTTCAAATAACTTTAAACTTAATATGCTTAGAATCCTTAGAGATTAAGGAGGAATAGCACTCTCTCAATACTAACTGGGGAGTTATATAACAAGGACAAGAGGCTATGACAATAAGCTTTTTGGAAATGCTGGAAATTAAATTTTATTTATTGATTTAAGAAAAATAAAACCAAACCAAACTTTAACACTTGGGCTAACCAGGAGACTGGGCAGACCTGAGGACAGAATTAAGGAACGGGAAGACGGAGCTGTGGAATCACGCAGAAAACAGACTGGCAAGAGGAAAGAGAAGCACAAGAAGTTAAAAGGAAAGAAAGGCAGATGGAGGACATGGATTCACACACCCAGCTGGAGTTCCTACAGGAATGAGTAATGAGAATTGGGCAGAAAAAAAAAATCAAAAATATAATAGCTGAAAAAATTTTAATTGAAAAAATATGTGAATTTTCAGATTGAAATACTGTCTTGAGTGCTGAGAAGAACAAAAACAAATACAAATAAAATCTACATTTAGACAGAGGGTTCTAAAATTAAAATGAATGTTAAAAAATTAAAATGGTTGTCCTGACTTTATAAAATTATTTGGCGGCTCAAATGAATAATGGTGGGAAGGGGCCCTGCCGAGCACAGCGCCTAGAACCACAGTACCCTGGGGGTGGAGGTGGGGGTGAGCCGTGAGCATTGATCATTCTCCCCACACCAGCCTCTGAGTTTGGAACCCCTAGAGAAGCAGCCTCAAAAGATGGAGAATGAAAATAAAAATATCAGGTTTATTATGGATAAATCTGGGCTGAAGAACATCCATCTTCAAACGAGATAATTCTGATCTGCAATAATATTTGGGAATCACTTTCTGTGTTCATTTACTATTGCTGCATAACAATTTTTAAAAATTTAGCAGCTTAAAAAAACACCCATTTATTATCTCATGTTTCTGTGGGTCAGGAATCTAGATACTGACTAGCTGGATCTTAGGCTCAGGGTCTCTCAAGATTGCAAACAAGGAACTGGCCAGGAATCACTCCTTCCTGGAGCTCAGGGTCCTCTTCTTAGCCCTGGTGGGTGTTGGTACAGTTCAGTCCCTTGAGAATACAGGACCAAGGCTGGAGGGGTTTAAAGATTTTCCATGATTCTGTGTCATGTGGCCTTCAATGTATGCAGGGACATGATAGCAGCTTGTTTCTTCAAGGCCCACAGGACAGTCTTGGTCCAACCTGCTAAAATCAATTTTACAATGTAATCATGAGGTGATAGCCTGGTGCCTTCTCAAAAGAGTTGTAGCTTATCGCCTTTGCCATGTCCCACTGTTTAGAAGCAAGTCACAGGCCCGTCCACACAGACAGGGAGTGGGCTATGCAGGGTGTGAACACGAGGTGGCAGGAATTACTGCCAGTTACCAGTCTGCCCGCCGCTTGTTGTCTTAATCTATAAAATGGGGATAGTGTTACAAAAGGTTGTTGTGAGTATGAAACAAAATAACAACATGAGAAAGTTCCTGACATAGAGAAGATGCTCAATAATGCTAAATTTGTCATTTTCTGGCCCAAGGAGGGGGTAAGGAAAATCAGACAGCTGCATAGGAATCTGGATTTTTAGCAAGTGCATCAATGCCTGTGCAAGGTTCTAAGCACTGTATTTTCAAAAACATAGAAAGGGTAGGTACCCAGCAGTAGGATTACTGGATCAAATGGTAGGTCTACTTTTCATACTGTTTTCCATAGCGGTTATACATTGAGCTTTTTTTCATATTTTTATTAGTCATTTGTCTATCTTCCTTGGGAAAGCTTCTGTTCATGTCTTTTGCCCACTTTTTATGGGATTGTTTTTTTTCTTGCTGATTTTCTTGAGTTCTCTGTAGATTCTGGTTATCAGCCCTTATTGGATGTGTAGCTTGTGAATATTTTCTCCCATCCAGTAGGTTGTCTATTTGCTCTGTTGATTATTCCCCAGCTGTGCAAAAGTCTTTTAATTGAATCAAGTCCTATTATTTATTTTTGTTGTAGCTATAATTGCCAAAAGGGTTTTAGTCATAAATTCCTTGCTTAGGCCAGTAGTTGGAAGAGTTTTTCCTATATATTTTTCCTAGAATTCTGATGATTTCATGCCTTACATTTAAGTCTTTTATCCATTTTGATTTAACCCTTATGAGTCGTGAGAGATATGGATCCTTTTTCATTCTTCTGCATTTGGCTATCCAATTTTTCCAGCATCATTTACTAAATAAGGCTTTCTTTCCCCAGTGTATATTGTTGTTTTGCTTTGTCAAAGATCAGTGGGCTGTATGTGGATTTTTTTATTAATAAATGTGGGTTCTCTGTTCTGTTCTATTGGTCTATGTTCCTATTTTTGTATCAATACCATTCTGTTTTGGTTATTATAGCCTTGAAAGACACTTGCACTTGAACATTTATTGCAGCACAATTCACAGTTACAAAGATGTAGAATCAACTCACGTGCCCATCAATTGATGAGTCGATTAACACGATGTAGTATATGTAGACCACAGACTACTACGCAGCCACAAAAAGGATAAATGAATGTTTTTTGCAGCAATTTGAAGGGAGCTAGAGATGATTATCCTAAGTGAAGTATCTAAAGAATGGAAACAAACACCACATGTATTTGCTATTAAATTGGAACTAACCAATGAGCACACAGGTGCAAAGGGGGAAGTGAAATTCAGTGGAAATCAGGCAGGGGGGAGGCAGATAGAGGGGGCAAAACCCTACTTAACAGGTTCAGCAAACACAACTTGGGTGATAGGCACACTTATAGCTGTGACTTAAGCATTACAAAAGTGACCTATGCAACCTAAAACATATGTACTCTGTTAATATTTTGAAAACACACTGAAACACACACAGGAAGGGTCCACCCTCGAGGTCCTATAGTGACAGAGCACACACTGGGCCAAGCATCTCTAACTTCACAGTTGCTTCATCACAGTATCCAGCCCTCCTGGCCAAGGACCTGAGGCCCCATATACCGGGGATGGCTGTTTGAACCTGGCCCTGGCCAAACTGCAACAACAACAAAAAAAAGTATATTAGAAAAAAAAAAAAAAAAAGACCTGGAACCCAAGAAAGGAGGTCATAAGAGAAGTCTCTAAATCTGAAAGAACTCAGTAAAGCTCATTTATGATCCACCTCCGTGGAGCCCACAGAACTGCTCAAAATTCCATTTTGGCTAATGACCAAACCATGACCAGAATTCAGGCCTCCTATCCTCAGCCCAGAGCCTTCCCTGATAGTCCCCACTTCCCTGATAGTCCCCACAGCTCTTTAACATGCATATGTTATGAAATATTAGCCCATTTACATTTAACGTAATTAATAATAACATTTTGGTACTCTATCATCTTATTTCATGATTTTTATATGTTTTACCTCTTTTGTGATTCTTTCTCTCTTTTTCCAGACTTCTTTGGGTTGACTAAGATTATTTTTTATCATTACTTTTCACCTTTACTACTTTGGAAGATTTACACTAGTTATCTATTCTTCTAGTGGCTGGCCTAAAACTTATTTTTATTTGCTATAGATTATGATATTTTATTTTAAACTTGGCATTGTTAACTTACCCAAACATAATATAAATATTGACCTTTATCATTGGCCCATACAATTTGGCAACATTAGAGCACTTTAGCTCCATTAACCTATATCCCTAATTTACTATTGTCACAATTTAAAATTCCATATAATTTTTAATTCTGTAATATAATTTCATTATTTTCTGTTTTTTTTTTTTTTGTTGTTGTTGTTGTTTGTTTGTTTTTTTAATTTTTTGACCTTTATTTCATCTGTATCTCTGACTTTCTGTCTGGGTCACTTTACTTGTCCCTTAAACACATCTTTTAAAATTTACCAAACTCTCTCATTAAAAAGGTCTTTTTGGCCGGGGCTGGGTTTGAACCCACCACCT
Source organism: Loris lydekkerianus (assembly GCA_963574355.1). NCBI lineage: Eukaryota > Metazoa > Chordata > Mammalia > Primates > Lorisidae > Loris > Loris lydekkerianus. The sequence goes on from CAUYPK010002961.1 coordinate 13,703, forward strand.
CTGGCATATGGGACCAGCACCCTACTCCCTTGAGCCACAGGCACCACCCTAAAAAGGTTTTTATTTACCTTTATTATATATATAGGTGGGTGTGCATATGTATATGTGTGTGTGTGTGTGTGTAATTGCTGGGAATAGAAATTTAAATGGCTAATCGCATTATTTCAGAATGATGACAATATTATTTTACTGTCTTCTGAATTTCATAATTGATTTTTTGTTTGTTTGTTTTTATTTTGCAGTTATTTTGCAGTTTTGGGTTTGAACCTGCCACCTCTGGCATATGGGGCCGGCACCCTACTCCTTTGAGCCACAGGTGCCGCCCTCATATTTGATTTTTAAAGGTTAGTTGTCAATTTAACTTTATTTGTTTCAAGGTAATATATACCTATCCCTGTGGCTGCTTTAATATACATAGTTCAGTTTCTTTGGTTTCCTATGGTTTCATTTTTAAAAAATACCTGGGAGTATTTTTTAAAAAATTTATACTGTGCAGGATATTAGACTTTTTAAATATATGGATTTAGGTCTTTCATTAATTCTAAATATTTGTGGCTATTACATCCTAAAACATTGCCTTTGGCTTATTCTTTTTCTTTCTCCTTCAAATATAGCAGGGTTGTTTTATACTTTGTCACTGACAATCCCATAAGGCATTATTTCCAGTGCTTATGGATCAATTTGTGTTGTCTATTGTTTCTGCTGGTTCTTCTTAAAGTGGGGTTTTGTTTTGTTTTTTTTTTAACCCATGTATGACCGGCCTTTTTTGACAGTGTGTTTGACATTGTGTTTTAAAAGTTATTTGTGAGAATAAACTAAGGCCTAGCATACGAGTGTCTTCTTCCAAAGAGGTGTTTCTTTTGCCTATGCCAGATATCTGAGGTGCTACCAATCTGAGTCTATCCCAAAGTAAGTTATAGGCTTGCAGTTTCCTGAACCACAGAGATGACAGGAAGCCAAATTAAAATTAATTTGCAGAGATTAGATGATTTACCTTACCTGAAGCTGCAACTCTTTGGGATCCCACTTTAAAGTGGGGATGATTAGAACTGATAAGCAAATTCAGTAAAGTTTCAGGATGCAAAATAAATATATGAAAATTGGTAGCATTGGCCAGGCACAGTGGCTCACTCTCGTAATCTTAGCACACTGGGAGGCCAGTGCTGGTGAATAGATTGAACTCAGGAGTTTGAGCCCAGCCTGTGTAAGAGCCAGACCCCATCTCTACTAAAATTAGAAAAATTAGCTGGTGTTGTGGTGGGCACTTACAGTCTCAGTTACTTGGGAAGCTGAGGCATAAAAACTGCTTGAGCCCAAGAATTTGAGATTACTGTGAGCTGTGATGAAGCCACAGCACTCTACCCAGGGTGACAGAGTGACACTTTGTCTATATATGTATTTATTAGTGGCATTTCTATATGTCAATAGGAAATAGTCTGAAAAAGAAACCAAGAAAGTAATCCCCTTATAATAGCTACAAATAAAATAAAATATATAGGAATAAACTCAACCAAAGAAATGAAAGATATCTATAGTGAAAAATGTAAAATATTGATGAAAGAAATGAAAAGGACATAAGAAACTGGAAAGATAGTCCATGCTCATGGACTGTAAGAATCATTGTTGAGTTATCCATACTATCCAAAGCAATCAGCAGATTCAATACAATTTCCATTAAAATACCAATGACATTCTTCACAGAAATAGAAAAAATAATTCTAAAATTTATATAGAACCACAACAGACCCAGAATAGCCAAAGTTATTCTGAGCAAAAACAACATAACTTGAGGGCTAACATTATCTGACTTCAAATAATACTACAGAGCTATAGTAATCAAAATAGCATGGTTTTGGCATAATAACATATAGACCAAAGAAACAGAACAGAGAACCAATAAATAAATCCACACATCTATAATGAACTTATCTTCCACCATGGTGCCAAGAACATACATTGGGGAAAAGGACAGTCTCTTCAACAAATGGTGCTGGGAAAGTCTCTCCAATAAATGGTACTCATAAAACTTGGTATCTATATGCAGAAGAATAAAATTAGATCCTTAACTCTCTCTCTCTCTCCTTTTACTTTTTTGAGACAAAGTCTCTTTCTGTTACCCTGGGTAGCGTGCTGTGGCATCATCATAGCTCAAAGCAATCTCAAACTCCTGGGTTCAAGCAATCCTCTTATGTTACCCTCCCAGGTAGTTAGTACTACAGGCATTCCCTATGGTGCCTGGCTAGTTTTTGTATTATTATTATTATTATTATTATTATTATTATTTTTCAGAGACATGGTCTCACTCTTCCAGGCTGGTCCTGAACTCACAGTTCAAGCAATCCACTTGTCTTAGCCTCTCAGAGTGCTAGGATTACAGGCATGAGCCACCATGCCTGGCTGACCTTATCTCTCTTTATATATATAAGAATAAAATAAAAAATGGATTAAAGACTTAAATGTAAGACATGTAACTACTAAAATAAAACGTTATGGAAACACTTTAGGACATTGGTCTGGGCCAGGACTTCTTGAGCAATACCCCCCAAAATTGGACAAATAAGATTACATCAAGCTAAAAAGCTTCTGCATAGCAAAGGAAACAATCAACAAAGTGAAGAGATAATACACAGGATGGGAGAAAATATTTTCAAACTACCCATTTGACAAGGGATTAATAACTAAAAATATATAAGGTGGTCCAACATCTCAATAGAAAAAAAAAACAAATGATTTAAATTGAAAAATAGGCAAAAGATCTGAGTAGACATTTCTCCAAAAGATACATATAAATGGCCAACAGGTATATGAAAAAAAGTTCAACATCATTAGTTATCAGAGAAATGCAGATCAAAACTACAATGAAGTATCATCTCACCCTGGTTAAAACAGCTTGTCTCAAAAGGATAGGCAGTAACGAATGCTGATGAGGGTGTGGAGAAAGGGGAACCCTTGCACACTGTTAGTGGGAATGTAAATTAGTGCAACCACTACGGAGAACAGTATGGAGGTTCCTCAAAAAATTAAAATTAGAACTACCATATGACTCAGCAATCCCTCTGCTGTGCATATATCCAAAGGATGGAAATTCAGTATATTAAAAAGACATGTGCACTCTCATGTTTATTGCAGCACCATTCACAATAGTGAACATATGGAATCAACCTAAATGTCTATCAATGGGTAAACAGATGAACAAAAACTGTGGCAAATACACTCAATGGAATACCATACAGTCACAGAAAGAATGAAATCCTTTCATTTGCAACAACATAGATGGAACTGGAGAACAATGTTAAGTGAAATAAACCAAGCAAAGAAAGACAAATCTCACATATTGTTACTCATATGTGGGAACTAAATATTAAAAACAGTTGATCCCATGGAGACACAGAGTAGAATGATGATTACCAGAGGCTGGGAAAGCTAGCAGCGAGTGGAAGATAAAGTGGAGATGGTTAATGGGTGTGAAAATACAGTTAGATAGAATTATAATATTTGATAGTAGAAGAAAGTGATTGTAATCAATAGTAAGTTGGGGTATATTTTAAAATAATGAATCCAATTATTAAAAAAAGGGGGGAAAAAGTACCTAGCATGAAGAAATGATAAATAGTTGAGGTGATGGATACCCCAATTATCCTGATTTAATTAATGCACATTATATACTTGTATTAAAACATCACACATCCCCTATAAAGGTATACAATCATTGTGTATCCGTAATAATTGGAAAATAAATAAATGAACAATAAAAATAAATCAGGGGTGGTTTATTAGAATCCTCAAGTTGCTTTTCCCCCCTGTCCCTGGAAGTTTGTCAAAAGTATAAATCAAGTTTGTATCTGTTTCTTTTGGACTGGCAAATACTCGTAGGGCAAAATCAGATTTGGATGTTGGTCTTGTTCTCTGGGTTCTTGCCTGGATTGTGGTTTTGTAATTCCTCAATACCTTGTAAATACTTTTATTTTTTAATAGATCGTCTAGCTCTGTAGATTTCCTTGTGGGAAGGTGGTCCAAATTTCCCAGTAATCAATTACTGGGAGCAGAAGTTTCAGTTTATGTATTCCTCAGAGAAAAGGAAATTTTTCATAGTTTTCTATTTCTGATGATGCATTTGTTGGTTACTATAAAGCATTTTATATATTCCAAGAATGTAATGTATCCTACAGAACCAAAATTGTTATGTAACATTTATACAGTCACTTTATAGAAGCCACTCTGGTATGGTATGAAGTTGTTTATAAGATAATTTTAAGTCATGACTACTTCTGGCCTTTGGTATTCAGTGTGTACCCCACCAAATCATAAAAATATAATGGAAGCTCAAGTGATCCGTGTATAACATACACACGTAATATCATATCCCACCAAGAACACTTACTCTTCCCGCAGAAGGAAAGCCTATTCCCCTTCCCTGGCCTCTTTCAGGCTTGTTTGTTGTTGTTGTTTTTTTAACCCTCACTTTCTTAATGAGGCCTTCCTTCTATATCCTATTTAAAATTGCACACAGACATCCCATCATTCTTGTATTTCTTAGTCTCCTCCTGCCCTTTGCTTTTCTCCATCACCCAGACTTACACACTATGCATTATATATCCAGGCTTTATCTATCACCGCCTCTCCAACTTGCTAACTCTGCTTAACCTCTCAGTTCCTCATTTTCCTGAAATATAAAATAGGACCAAGAAAAATATATCACCCTTTTTTGTATGGACGTTTCACGATGAGTATAATGATAGATCATAAAACAGGACACATTTTAATAAGATGGCTACCATTGCTATTGTTGTATGATAACATTTTAAAATAATAATGTAGTGGATTACAAGAAACGACCATAAATTTCATCTATTTATCTACCTACCTATGGATTTTTTTTTTTTTTTTTTTTTTTTTTTGAGAAAGTCACACTTTTTTGTCCTTGGTAGAGTGCAGTGGCATCATAGCTCACGGCAACTTCAAACTCTTGGGCTTAAGGGATTTTGTTGCCTCAGCCTCCCAAATACCTGGGACTACAGGTGCCCGCCACAATGCCCGGCCTCTTTTTTGTTGTTGTAGTTGTCATTGTTGCTGGCAGGCCCAGGCTGGGTTCTAACCCATCGGTGCCGGTGCACATGGCCCGTACCCTAGCCACTGAGCTACAGGTGCCAAGCCCTCTTATCTATGTATTTACACATCCTTTTAAATTTGGGCTAACGTTATGGCTTGCTTTGACCCATAGATTATGTGGAAATTACACTATACATGTATCAAGTGTAGGCTCAAGAGTCCTTTGCAGCTTCTATTTTTACCTTCTTGGAACTCTGAGATAATTATGTGCAGAAGCCTGGGATAGCCTCTTTGAGGATGAGAGCCCCCATAGAAAGAGAGGCCAAGCCGACTGCTTGCACTAGTTGCCAGTGAGGACATCTTAGACCATACAGCTCTAGTCAAGCCACTCAATGAACTGCAATACACAAGGCCTATGGAAGAATTGCCCAGTTGATCCCAACCCAAATTACTGACCCATACAGCCATAAGCAAATAACACAAGTTATTGTTTTAAACCACAAACTTTTGGGGGTGGAACAGGAAACTGAGACAAAAATCATTTGCTAAAGAGCATAATTGATAACATTTTAGAAAACATTTGAATAATTATTTGTTCAAGCAGCAAAATAATAGGAGTTATACTTCCTGTCACAGCAATAAACTATCAAGCCAACTGTGCTGCAGATAATAATTTACAACTTGAGAAAAGTATGAAAAACTATCTGATGGCTTTGGAGGGCAAATAAAATCAGGCAGATATTAGAGGAGAGGCTATGCTTGAAGAAGGGAATAGCATGAGTTAAGTTTTATGGTTTGTATGACTTTTATCCTAAGAGACAGCTATCGTTGGAGCCACTTGTAGGTGACTAAAACTTAGCTAGAAACCCGCAGTCTTCCTGGCTTCAAGAACCAGATGTTAAAGTTCAAGGGAACCACAGCTTCTTGAAAGTGAGAGAGAAATCCCACAAAAAGAGAATCACAGAGAGAGAGCCCCAAGCGCTGCCTGTAAATTCCTGGTTGCTGCCTGTAAATTCCTGGTTGCTGCCTGCAATTCACATGTGTGAGGCAGATCTCAAGCTTTCTAGCTAAGTCTAAGAAAGCTGAATTTAGATTTGAGCTGCTGTCTTCCCCAGGGCATACAGAGTTTGTTATTGGAATTCAGCCAAGATATCTGCTTGCCAAGACAACTGCTTGCTTGAAGAAAAAATATGAAAGTCTTCAGAATAGCGTAACAGAATAGAGTCTTCACACTGTGTCAGTGACAGTAGTCAGGATACATTCCAAAATTACTTAACATTTGAAGAAAGCAAAATATAACCCATTCTCCAGAGAAAAGACAGTCAATTGAGAGCAATGTGGAGATGACACAGGTGATCTAATTAGCAGATTAGATTTTAAATGGTTATTTTAACTATGCTCAAGGACATAAAGGAAAACATATTCTTAATAAATGAGAAGATGGAAATCTCAGTTAAAAAATAAAAACTATTTTTTAAAACTGAAAATTAGAATATCTAAGGCAGGGGTCCTCAAACTGCAACCTGCGGGCCACATGAGATGGTGTTATTGTATTTGTCCCTGTTTTTTTTTTTTACTTCAAAATAAGATATGTGCAGTGTGCATAGGAATTTGTTCATAGTTTTTTTTAAAAAAACTATAGTCCGGCCCTCCAACGGTCTGTGGGACAGTGAATTGGCCCGCTGTTTAAAAAGTTTGAGGATGCCTGTTTTTCTAAGGGAAAAAAATGACTGCTTGGGCTTAACAGTAAAATGGAGATGAGCAAAAAATAAGTGAAATTTAAAATAGTTTAATAGAAATTGTCTGACATGACACCCTTGTACCCTCAATGAGTCCCCAACTATAAAAAAAAAGAAATTATCTGACATGAAGAATAATGAGAGATGAAAAAATGAGCAGATTGTCTGGGAACTGTAAACAATATCAAAACTTCTAATATATATATAGTTGGAGTTAGTAAAGAAGAGAGAAAATGGGGCAGAAAATTTTTGAAAAAAAGAATAGGGGAAAATTTTCAAAATTTGGAGAAAGACAGAGATTTAGGAAAGAGCAAACTTCAAGCAGAATAGGTTTAAAAACAAACCCACTTACATAATCACACTCAAACTCACAGATGCATACACACCCAGCAATATCAGAATCAAACTGCTAAAAGCCAAAGTTAAGAAGAAAAATTTTAAGAGAATACAAAAGTTCTTATTACAAACTCATTACACACCAAGTAAAACACTGCATTCAGAGTTTCATAAAAATTTTTTTTTTTTTTTTTTTTTTTTTTTTGACATGTTCAGTGAAGGACAAATTGCTGCTCGTAGAAAGACAAATCCTGTGTGTAAGGAGCTTAGTGATATCCAGTGTCAGGCAGGTACCACGGAGGTGTAAGGTTGGAGCGCAGACTGGAAACTTTTTGTTTCCATGCTAGTTAAGGAAGATCTTCTGGAGGAGATGGGATGTTGTGTGCTCACTTTCTGGAAGACAGAAAGATTTTGACCTAAATAACCCTCCAAATCAAGGAAACAGAGAAGTGAAATCCTTATGGTAAACTTGAGAATGACCTGACCAGGAAGTCCAGTTCCCTTGGAGCCAGGGGAATTTTTGAAATGGAATTGGAAGAAAGAAATTTGGGGGAAATGGGGAAGGCCCAGAAGATTTTGATTTTTGAACAGCATCTGTTTCCTCAATATGCTTTCCCTTCATTCTCCCAAATTTGGTCTAACCCTTCTAGGGTGGGAAGGTTTCACAAGCAAGTGCTTTGAAACGTTGTAAGGAGGCAGGACTTTTCATCAATAGGGCACAGAGGGCTGGAGGTCGCTGGAGTTCCCTGGGCACACTGGTGGACCTGTTTTGACACAGAAGTGACCTCCTTAGCACATGAAGGATTATTTTAATGAATGAAAACAAGTAAATAACCAAACCTTCAAATGTCAACCCAAAGTTTGCTGCTTGTTGTAACTCTATTTTCCGTACTAGACAGGAAATAATAGGTTATTAGATTGTTTTTAGTAACACATCTCTTTTTCTCTTTTTGTCTCCCCTCTCCTACTTCCTCCTCACTCCATCCCACACCCTCTTTGTGTTTTAGAGGCAATGTAGCCTAAGGGAGGAAAAAGTCCAAGAAATAGCTGAAGGCTGGTTGCCTGAGGTTGAGGCCGAGGCTGGTGTCTATCCCGGGACTGACTGAGCCCCAGTGGGAAAAGCACCACCCAGCAGCACGACTGCGAGTCTTCCAGGCCCGGCTGCAGCTCTTCCTGTATCAGAAGCCTTTTCCTGTGTTTGAGCTCACTACCAATAACTGTCCTACCAAAGGTAAACAGCAGCAGTCTGAGCAAACGGCTCTGTTCCCAAAAGGAAGCTTTTAACTTTTCTTTTGGAGGAGGCAGGAGAGGGTTGTTTGAGGACTGGGTGGAGGAGAAGGAGGGGGGCTAGACCAAAGGAAACAGAAGTGACCCCAGAGCCCTGCCCTGCTGTGTTCCTTTTCTTTTCTTTTCTTTTTTTTTCTTTTCACCTCTTTCATTATTTTTGGCTGGCTCCTTTGTTCAGACTGACTTCTATTCATTGGCAGCGCTTTGAACATCAGTCATCTCAGGTCATCTGCCAAACTGTGCGCCTCTGGTCACATCGCCCTGAGGCCTCCAGCTTTTCAGCTTCAAAGTACCTCACACATGGCGACTTGCCTCCTTGGGGAGAATGTTAAAAGAAGGGGAAGCCTGGGATAGACACTGGAAACCTCTAGTGTTAAGGCTGGAAGCTTCCACCTCATTTTGCAGAAGAAGAAATCAGGATCAAAAAAGAATGGTGAAGGCCTGCTGCCCAGGCCTGTGGTCTGTATTTGGAAGGGACCAGGGAGTGGACGCCAGATCTGCCCATGTCTGGTATCAAGGGGTTCTTCCCACTCTTTAGGTTGAAACTGCATTTCTCAAGAAGTCTTAGCCTGCTTCAAATGTGCCTCAGTGATGATGGCATTTGGGGGGGGCGGGGGGGAAGCTCCATCCTCCTCCTCCAAACAGAATCTCTCCTCTGGGGTCTAGTCCCTCATGCATTTACTCAGCAAATGCTGATGGAGCGCCCTTCGTGTGCCAGCTCACTCCCAGACACAGGAAATACAGCAGCAAACCAGAAAAGTCCAATTCTCGTAAAACATAAATTCTGTTACTTGTATTAGTTTCCAAGAAAGATTATTTTTTGGTGAAAGAGTTCTGTTCATATTTTTTTCATTTGAAGAAAATAGGCTTTCAGAGCATTAACTGGTATTCACTGAGCACTTGCAACAGTATAGCCTTTGACATAAAGGTACACCAAGCAAATGAATGGCAGATTCTCCAACCTATCGCAATTTAAAATTCCCCAAGAAAAGACCCTTCAGGCCAGGAACAGTGGCTCATGCCTGTAATCCTGGCACTCTGGCAGGCCTAGGTGAGCAAGCCTGATCAAGAGCAAGACTGTCGTCTCTACTAAAAATGGTAAAAATAGTTGGGCGTTGTGGTGGGCACCTGCCGACCCAGTCACTTGGGAGGCTGAGGCAAGAGAACTGCTGGAGCCCAGGAGTCTGAGGTTGCTGTGAGCTATGACGATGCCATGGCACTCTACCCAGGGTGACATAGTAAGAGTCCATTTCAAAAAAAAGAAAAGAAAAGAAAAGAAAATTGCTTGGACAACATCACCTCCACTCACAAGCTTGGGAAGGAATAAAGAAACAAGTTGATGGTACAGATGGTGAGCTAAACCCCTGTAATCTAAACCCCTGTAGTCTGTTACACTGGCCTCCTTGTTACCCCACATATAATAGCATGGTGGAAAAGTATGTGAATACTTCTACTTTACAACTCACTCCTTTGGTGGGTGGTGGGGTGAAGGTGGGTGTAGCAGTTGACAAACTTGGTTAGTTTTAGAGTCAGACTCTGAGAGCCACCCACCTGTGAATATTCCCACCTTGGATTTTTGGCTAGAAAAGTTAAAGCCAAAAATTGTCAACTAGCAGCCTCTCAAGTGCTAAGCATATAAGCTCTCTCTTGCTGTATAACAAATTATACCAAAACTTAGCGGTTAAAAAAAAAAATACGTATTAGGTGATAGTTTCTGTGGATCAGGAACTCGGGAGCAGCTTAGCTTTGTGGTTTGGTTCAGGATGTATGAAGAGGCTGACGTGAGAATGTGGCAGTCACCTGAGGGCTTGAATGGGCTGGAAGAGCCATTGCCAAGATGGTGTGCTCAAAGGGCTGTCTGCAGGAGGCCTCAGTTTCTCTTCCTGCGGCCCCCTCCGTAGGTTACTTGAGCATCCTCGTGACATGGCGGATCATTTCTCCCAGAGCAAGCAACCCACGAAAGTGAATGAGGAGGGGGCCTCTGAGTCTCCTCAGGCCCCTGTCACTTCTTCATTCTGTTTCTCAGGAGCAAACCACCAAGCCCAGCCTGCAGGGGAAAGGATGGGGAATTAGGCAACATCCCTCCAAGACAGAAATATCAAAGAATATGGGGACATATTTTAAAACCAGCAAACTAGGTTCCCTCTACATGTATAATTTATTTTTTCTTGGAGAAGTTAGAAACAAATCATAGACACAGTATCATTTCATCTGTTAATACTTCACTGTACATATGTGTGTATATATATATTTTTTTGTATTGTTTGTTTTTTGAGACAATCTCACTTTGCCATTCTTGGTAGAGTGATGTGGCATCATAGCTCATAGCAACCTCAATCTCTTGGGCTAAAGTGATTCTCTTGCCTCAGCCTCCCTAGTAGCTGGGACTATAGGCGCCTACCACAACACCTGGTTATTTTTTTAGAGACGAGGTCTCGCTCTTGCAGGCTGGTCTCAAACTCCTGAGCTCAAACAATCCACCCACCTCTGCCTCCCAGAATGCTAGGATTACAGGGGTGAGCCCCTATCCCCGGCCTCAGCCCTATATTTTTAAAGGAAAGCTACCAGTCATTATCACAGCCAATGCAACTAATAATTTCTCAGTATCTTTTTTAACTAGGCTGTTTTAAATTCTAAAATTTTTAGATTAAGAGATTCCACATCAACATTCAGATTTCTGTGTGTGTTTTTTTTTTTTTTTTAAATAAGATCTGGGCTGGGTGCCACAGCTAATACTTGTAACTTTAGCATTTATGTGGCTATGGTGGGAGGATCCTTGAGGCCAGAAATTTGAGACAAACCTAAGCAAGAGTGAGATACTTACTCTGCAAAAAATAGAAAAATTAGCCAGGCACGTTGGTGGGTGCCTTAGTCCCAGTTACTTGGGAGGCTGAGGCAGGAGGAGCTCTTGAACCCAGGAGTTTAAAGTGGCTATGAACTATGATGATGCCACTGCACTTTACCCAGAGTGACAGAGTGACACTTTGTTTCAAAAAAAGAGGAAGGAGAAGGAGAGGAAAGAGAAGAAAGAGAAGAAACAAGAGGAGGAGGAGGAAGAAGGGGGGGGGAGAGAAAAAAAGAATGGGTCACATTAGGTCAAGTGCTCCCCTGGTCACAAACCACTTTAGATGGAACAGGAACCCTTCTGCCTGCCATGCCTCTCACCAAACCCTCTCTTGTTACTTATTTAACACACTTGTGTTACCTGCTTAGCTCATTTACGTGTTTGAGTATAGATTTAAATACGGGTCTAGAGCTAACAAGGCAGGAAAAAATGGCGATGAGGTTGAAGAAGGGAGAAGCCTGACCCCTGGTGTGAGTCAGATCCTAAAAGACTGGGAAACAGGTTGTTGGTTTTCTTGGAGTAGCAGCAACCTTGGATCTCACCTGTTAAGGCTGTAGAGGTGACAGGGCTGACGGTGGAGATCTGGACATGAGGCACTCAGTCTTGGGAGAGTTGATGGGTGCTCGTGTGACAGAACTTGGCAGAAAGGTATAGGGCCACTATCAGGACCGGCCACCTCACCCACGGTGGATCAAGGATGAATGCTGTCTCCCTAGGACGGTGAGTCCCAGGATGGGCACAACCTCAGGAAGGGTGTGGGTCCATGCAGAAGAATGATGTGGAAGTGTTCACCAACTTTAGCAAGGAGGGGGAGCTCTAATCATACTGAATTTAATGTAGAAAGCTAAAGAAAGCTATCTCTTGTCCTTGTGTGCCACTGGCACAGACACATAGCACTTAGGACCTGTGAAGCAAGAAGAAAAGGCTGTATAACCTCTCAGAAAAAGACTGAAAAGATGGGCTTCACTAAATCACCTAAGTGAATGCCGGAAAGAAGGAGCACTCACCCTGGCCTAATGATAAGCCCAGCGTTGCTTTTTAATATAACTACAGCCAACTCAAAAACGCTTGTTTGCTTATACCAGATGTTTGGAGCCCAATGTCTGTGTATCTCAATATTAGTGCATTTTCCTTGTAGAAACTGCGTGTTTCTTGGTGGTTTGGTTCATAAGTCAGTTGTGATGCTGCGAAATAGCTATTTGGTTTTCATCCTGGTTTGCTGGCATACAGTTCCTAAAATCCTTAGAATCTGCAGAGTGATAAGTGTATTTTGGTATGGTGATGAAATGACTGGTGGCTGGTGGCTCTGGGTAGCTTGGGGAAGGAGGGGTGGTCACAGGAAAGACCAAGGCAGATTAGAGCATTGGAACTTTCAGCCCCACCTCCAACCTCCAGGGAAGGAGAGAGGGGAAGGTTAAGTTGGTCACCACTGGCCAATGATTTAATGAATCATGTTTATATACTAAAGCTTTCATAAAAGCCAAAAGGACTGGGTTCCAGAGCTTGTGGATGGCATGCTCAGAGAGGGCGTGGAAGCCCTGCCTCCCCCGCCCCCTAACTGTGCCCTGTCCATTTCTTTATCTGTTCACTGGGGGGGGGGGGAGTTTGTAATAGCCTTTATAATAAGCCAAAAACCATAAGGGTTTCCCTGAGTTCTGTGAACCACTCTAGCAAACCAATTGGACCCAGGAAGGGGGTCGTGCGAGCTCTAACTTACTGCTGATGCACAAGTGAAACAAGCTGAAGCTTCCAATTGGCACCTGATGTGGGGGACAGTCTTGTGGGACTGGGCCCTCCCCTGATGCTGCTTCTCTCCTGGGAGATGGTGTTGAAATTGAATTGAATTCGAGGACACTCAGCTGGTGTCTGCTGCAGAAATGGTTGGTTGCTTGGTGTGTGGGATAAAATGGTACGTGTGTTCTGTGTTGTGAGAGTACAAAAGGGTAAAGTCAGCCTTACAACCACAGCATGCTGGACTCAGTTGTAACACTACCAATCCATCAAGCATAACGGTGTTCTTAGAAAATTTCAATTGAGCTCTCTGTGGAATTCTAGAGTACATTTTCCCCAACTGTGGTATTCAAACACTGAGTTCTACTCCAGCCCTGAAGGGCCAGCTGGAAGGATGACACTAGCTTCCTCCAAGTGTGTGCTAGAGGAATGGGAGAACCTAGTCTGCTGGGTGAGGATGAAGAAATAAAGGCACGGGGACACATCTGGGACAATGCCAGCAAGGCAAGAAGCTAGGAGGTTGGGGTGGGATGCAGCTTCAGGGCTCTGGAAATTGGGGGTGGAGATAGGAACGTGGTAGAAGATGTTACCGTGCAAAAGTATGGATCTTTTGTAAGCCAGCTATTTTTAGGCAAGTATTGCTTATATCCATTCTCCAACAGACTCTTGTCGGATGACATATGCACACAGCTCTCAAACCATGTCATCGTATGACCACCCCAGGCATTAACCTGTCCCCCTGTGTCTTCTGACTGTCACTCCTGGAATGATCACATTTGGCCAAGACTCGAAAACTGCTCCTCAGTTCCACTCTCCCTTCTACAATCCATCCTTTGCACAGTGACCAAAGTGGTCTTTCCAAAATGCAAATCTGGTTTTTCCTACCCCTAAGTTGTTTAAATCTTTAATAACTTCCCATCCTTCTTGGGACCAAGGTTGGAACCTGAACTCAGATACCCAGGCTGGCCCTCACTGCCTTTGCCTGGCTCATTCTGCAGGTCTCAGCCTTATTTTCAGGAAGAACCTTCCCTACCTTGTCCACGTTTGGTGCTCTACTGAATGCTCTCCGAACTCCCAGACTTTGTCCTCAGAGCTCTGATTGCCACGGAACTGGTTGAGTATTCAAGTATGATTTGTTTGATTTGTTTAATGTGTCTCTCCTCCACCAGGCGATAAAATTCAGAAGCACCTACATTTACTACAGGGCTTCCTGGTCCATAAGACGTGCTCTTTAAGTGGTTGCTTAACAAGGCTCTGTGCCTTTTATATTATAAAACACGTTCTCCAGTGGTAGGGATAGTTCACTGGGATTTTACTGTGTAACAGGAGGTATTAGTGTAAAGTGTAGGCAAGTTAGCTTTGTGGTTAAAAATTAAGGCTCTGAGTCAGATTTCCCTGGGTTTGGAATCTTAACAGTTGTAAGATCTTGAGGAAGTATTAGTATAATGCCTCCATGACTCAGTTTCCTCATCTGTAGAAAAGGGAAGGCAGACGATAATAACGCCCACTTCACAGAGCAGTTGTGTTGACTATGTAAGTTACGGCACGTGAAATGTTTAGAGCAGTGTCTGGCACGTGGTCAGGATATAAAAGACGATTCCTATTATTCTTATCCACTCCTGATACTGTGAAAATAAGTATATGTTATTATCCCCACTTGTCAAATGAGGAAACTGGATGCATAAGTTTCTTCAATAACTTGTTTAAATGAGTCCTTCATATCATCTTTTCATGCTAAAAATAAAACTAAAAAGGAAGAAAGAAATGCACATTCTCACGTTTGCCAGAGTTGGGGCTTGGAGGACATTGGGGCTTGGCAAGATGAAGGCAATAAATCAAAGAAACAAAGGAAGTTTCAGAGCAGTTTCAGGCCAGCAACTTGGCCATCCCTCCTGCACTTCAGTGTAATGGAACTTAGCGTGTCCGTGAGAAGCCCAGAGGGAGCGCAGGGACACACTTCCCACAGAATGGCAGAGGCCACGGAGAGCCCCTGGAGCGTGAGTCAGAGCAGTCAGAGCCAGCACCTCCAGGTTGCTGCAGGAAGTGAGAACAGTGGCTCCCAACCCACTCCGAAACCCTGCAGGACCTCTGCCAGCATCTCCAAGGGCATCACCTTGCCCTCAAATCAAATTCATTTGAATTAAAACAAGTATCTATGCTAGGCATCCCATATGAGAGGAAGTGGGTGCCAAAGGATATCACACAAAAAGATTACAAATCTGGGCGGCGCCTGTAGCTCAGTGGGTAGGGTGCCGGCCACGTACACCAAGGCTGGCGGGTTTGAACCTGGCCTGGGCCAGCTAAGCAATGACAACTGCAACAAAAAAATAGCCAGGCATTGTGGCAGGGGCCTGTAGTCTCAGCTACTTGGAGAGCTGAGGCAAGAGAATCACTTATGCCCAAGAGTTTGAGATTGCTGTGAGCTGTGATTTCACAGCACTCTACTGAAGGCAACATAGTGAGATTCTGCCTCCAAAAAAAAAAAAAAAGGCAGATTGTGAACCACTGGAGAGGACAATCTTTCTAGAGAGAGATGCATCCTGCATCAGGCTTTTGAAAAGACATCTGGCAGAGACAGGAAAGAGTCCCAGCAGCCCATTTGTAATGGCCCTAAACCAGAAATGTGTAATTTGTCCAGGCGTATAAATTGTGGTGTACTCACTGAATGAAATCCTATACAGCCATGGGGGATGGATGAGCCACAAGTAACGCAACAATAGGGATGAATCTCACAAATGCAATATCAAGGCAAAAGCATTCAAACAAAAAAGTAAAAACCAATGCACTATTATGTAAATTCAAACTGGCAACACTCATCCGTGTCAGAAGTCAGGACATCTGAGGGGAGATCATGACAGAAGGGCCACCAGGGGTCTTCTCTCTCGTTTCTTATCCTGGACGCTGGGTACTGAGTGCATTTTGTGAAGTTTACTGACCTGTATGCTTTTCTTGGGTGTACTTTTCTGAATGTATACTGGGTGTTCATAAAGTTTGTGTGCAATTTAAAATAGTAAACCTTATGGACACTCTGTATTTCAACCCTCCCTCTATCCCCCTACTCCATGATCTGAGGTCAAGTTAGTCCTAGGATCAACAGATAGCCCTAAAGTGAGCTGTATCACTGGAAGCTATAGGTAAACCGGTGAAGATGCCTCAGAGCTGTGAAGCCATTTTTAGTAGAGCTCTTATTTCTGCCGTGCTGGTTCTGAGCCGTGGAGGTCACTGCTTTGGTCTTTTGATCCTTGTCCTTCTATCCAATTCCAGGGGCATGTAGGCCCCCCCCCCCTTCTTTTTTTTTGTGTATATGTATATTTTTTGTTAAATCATAGCTGTGTACATTAATGCGATCATGGGGCACCATACACTGGTTTTATAGACCATTTGACACATTTTCATCACACTGGTTAACATAGCCTTCCTGGCATTTTCTTAGTTATTGTTTTATATTCACTACTTTTGTAGTGTATAAATGTAGTTTATATTCTACATTTACTAAGTTTCACATGTACCCTTGTAAGATGTACCGCAGGGGTAATCTCACCAATCACCCTCCTTCTGCCCATCCTCCCCACTCCTTCCCCTCCCTCTCCCTCTTCCCCATATTCTTAGGTTATAACTGGGTTATAGCTTTCATATGGAAGCCATAAATTAGTTTCATAGTAGGGCTGAGTACATTGGATACTTTTTATTCCATTCTTGAGATACTTTACTAAGAAGAATATGCTCTGGCTCCATCCAAGTAAACATGAAAGAGGTAAAGTCTCCATCTTTCTTTAAGGCTGTATAATATTCCCTGGTGTAGTAGTGATAAAGACGGCAATGTGTCAGCATAATATGAAAGCAAAATAAAAGTAATAGATAAATGCTGACAATCAAGACCAATCATCAAAAGGAACAGAAGTCCTAAAAATTCTGGGGCACCTATACTTCTGGATAACATAACTTCTGATGAAAAAGCAGGTACATTGAGGTCAGCAGAATACACTGACAATAGTGTAGTACTAATGGTAAAAAATGTAATACAAACAGCCATTATTTCCTTCCCTTCCCTATTTCTTTTGAAAGAACCTGTTCTGTCTACTGACCTGAAGAGGATGGTCCCACATACCATATGACAACCTCACTCCCCAGACCTCAACTGATTGGACCAGCAATGGTCAATTGACCCAGTCCGAGGTAATCACTTAGCTAACCCAAGACAATAGTCACTTATTTTTCTCAAAAAGTTAAGGTTAAACCACATAAATGTCAGAATAGACCTTATGATGAATGTCCAGGAACTTCTACTATTGAAGGCATGGATCCATCTTGGTTCCCCATTATGAGCTCTGCTTAAATCCATATACCCAGTAATATTTCAAGATATTCTTAAACATATGATGAGTGCACTGAATAGTTAGGAATGTTTTTATTATTGATAGTTCTTTTTAACTACATTTCTGCAAAGACATTGCCTATTACAATTCCACCATCTTGAGAAATAAGCATGTTTTCAAATCTTTTTGTTACCAAAATGTTTAATATATAGATACAAAAGTAGTGAAAACAAGTGGATGAACTACCATGTACTCATCATTCAGCTTCCATAATTAATCCTATTTTAGATAATTTTTATTAACTTTTAAAACATTTCTTAGTTCAGGTAATCCTGAAATATTCATTTTTTATAAACTGGAAATGTTTGAGATGTTAATTTATTATTTATATAATTGTCATGTCAGGCAACAGAAATCTAACTTTTCAAAAAAATTCTGAATTTTAGTTTGGTAACATACAGGTGCTAAACTTATACATATTTTAAACAAAAATATTTATTTTTAAATAGGATACCTTTTGTAAGTAAAACATAATGTATCTGGCAATGTAATCTGATATATTGTCATTTTGTCATAATTTCATATTAATTAATAGACAAAAACAAACTTCTCAGAGAATGTTTATATATTACTAAATGTCTTGATTTCATCTTCTACTTCATGAGTACTTTATTGATAATATTTGTTCTTTTTAAAGTTTAAGAGAAGATTTCATGAAGTTTTAGTGCACAGATATTTGGGGCCTTAACACTTGTGCAGGTTTGGAGAGGAGAAAAATATATAATGAACAAAATTATTGTTGCTACAATTTAGGGCTTCTTTTTTAGTATGTAGAAGTCAGAAAAAATCTATATCATTGTATGTATGAATACTTTCCTAACACCCTTTGGAGACTAAGTATATAGCAATTTTGCAATCTTACATTTATGCACATGCACTAAAGCATAATGTCTTGGGGAAAGTGCTGAGTAGAAATCAGAAAACTCGGGCTCCAGCCCAGGAGCTACTACACATTAGCTGGTAGCCTTGGACAAGTCACTTTGTCTCTCTAAGGCTCAGTATTCTTATCTGTGAAATATGCAGTTGAGAAACAATCTTTGATTTTCTTTTAGTTCTAAATTTTGATATCTAGATGTTCTTTCATGATGAACAAATAGACCTTTTTCTTTGTAATATCACATCTAAAGTTAAAGAAAACCATTCCTCTTCTCTAATAATTTTCACTCATAGCTCAGGAAACATGACCTCAAAAAGAACATTTGTAGCATATGTACTTAGGAAATCAATGCTTAAGTATACTTAAACATTTTGATTTGGAACGATTCTCTCTCCACTCTTGAGGTGCTTTATCCTGTAAAGTTATCAAGGCTCAGGAAAAAATGTTAAGCAAAAATTATCTCTTGCTTTAGATCTCTCTCTCTCTCCTTCTCCCCCCCACCCCCCAACACTCTGGGTAGAGAGCAGTGGTGTCATAGTTCATACCAACCTAAATTATTGGGCAGAGATATCCCTGCCTCAGCTCTCAAGTAGCTGTGACTACAGACACCCAGCTAATTTTTATATTTTTAGTAGAGATGGGGGTCTCACTTTTGCTCAGGCTGGCCTCAAATTCTTGAGTTCAAGCTGTCTACCCAGCTGTTCAAGCTGGCCTCCCAGACTGCTAGGATTACATATATGAGGCACTAGGCTGGACCTGAAAAGAGGATGGGTATCATGGATTACCTCAAAAACAAAGGGTCATGGGTCTTAATAATTATTTTCCGTACAAGCAAGAGATATCTGTAGAGGTGCTCAAAGTAAACAAAAAGCAGGCACTACTATTTATCTTAAAACCTTCACTTTTTGTAGAATTTTTATTTCATCAAAATCCAGTGAAGTTTCAAGTCTGACCTCCAGGGAGAAGCGGACCTGTGTCCAGACATATGCTGTGCGAAGGTGGAGCACGTGAGCTGCCTGGCACCTGAAATGTGCTGGTGTCACTGTGGAACTCAGTTTTTAAAATAATATAAATCTAACTTTAATTTACATTTAAAATTAATTGAAAATATTCTAAGTATGTGTAGAATAACTTGAGGGTATAAATCTACTTTTCAGCTATAAATTTTATGAAATTGAAATACAAAGTATTTCTGATATAAATTTAGTGCCTGAATTGAGATGTATGAAAGTGTGGAACAGAAAAGGGAATGTGAAATACAGTATTAATAAATTTTATAATATTGGCTATGTGCTGTGATAACAATATTTTAGATATATTGTCTTAAATATACTATTAAAAATAATTTCTCCTTGCAGATGGTGATTTGAGAAAAAAAATTTCATCTGTTTTTAGGTTTCAAACATGACTACAAGAAAATTCAGAATTACTTATAGAGCTAAAATTATTATTCTACAGTGTTGGTTTAGAGCACGAATTATTTGAATAACATAATTTCTAAATAGCTTCAGTTATTGCTAAATTATTTATGAAATATTCAATTTAAATAGTATTTAAAAACTAAAGCAAAGCATCTAAATTCAAATAAAATTATTACTAGTAACCAAAAAATTAAAAAAAGTATTTGAGTATCTGTCTTTGTCTCTAAAGAATAAATTTAGAATCACTGGCAGAATTTGAAATATATACCCAAAAATTTAGAATCAGAAAAAGTCTTACTTTATCCAAATTGTTAATTTTGTACAAAGAAAATTTACTTTATGCTATGATTCCAAGTTTTTTTAGGAAGTCTATAGTCAAATGAGAACTAAAATTTCTGATTTTTCCATCTTGTCTGCCTAAAGGTGAAGAAATACAAGGGAATTAAGAATTTAACTAATAATTTTGAGAAAAAAATAATCTATTCAGCACAACACTCCAAAGATGGTATGTCTTACGATTCTCCTAAGGTTATTTCTTTACATAAATGATAAAAATAGCAGATGATGTTCTTAAAAGAAATATCTTTTTTTTTTTAAGAGTATTGTACTTAGATGCATCCAAGTGCAATATAAGCAATATAGTCAATATGACCACCTATTTGCATACTAGTGGCCAAGAAAGGGTTAAGATTGGGAGCAAAGTTAAGGCCAAACTGAATTCCAAAAGTTGCTCATGTGAAGTACCAGGTCTCCTGGGGAAACAACACACAGGCTGGACCATCGATTTACCAATTAATCCAAGGAGCTACATGGCTATTAGTTCAGGAAAGAGACGCCTGCCTGCCTGCCTGCTTGCCTAGAGGTAAGAGCTAGGTTTGCAGCTGCCAAACAGCAGGATGAAAGAAATAAATGGGGAGAGAAATGAAGACTGTGAATCTAAGAATTTCATTTTTTTTTGCCTTAGCTTCAAAAGAAAACACATATGTCAGCTAACTACTATGATATATCATATGATATACAGGAGATTCATTTATCATAAAAGACTTCAAAATATAAATAATTGTCTAAAAATCTTTAAAATAATATTACCTTCTATTGATTTCTTCAAAATTCTGCAAGTCTTCAAGTTTAATGATCAAAAACCTGTAAGTTAGCCCCGTATCACTTTGCAGAGCAACTGCCTAAGTTTTAAATGGTATACATATATTATATGTGTTTGAGAAACCAAATTCAGTGAACTTATTAAAACTGCACATTTATTATTTGTGTGGTACTATCTTGTTCAGTATTGTCTTGTTTGCCTTTTGCTGTGTCAAGATTTAGGATTGTTTTGATTGCTATGTGACTAACTTCTCTCTCACAATTTCCATGAATGAAATGATGCAATGAAAATCATTGTATTTTGATCCTGACACTGAGAAATTGCTAGCTCATACCTGCTCTGAAGTTAACTAAGAACATCCTGGATATGCTGTTTGGAGAGGTATTTCAAGGGGATGTGCTAGAATAAAAAGCATATTAAACTAAAAGTATCCAAGTAAATAGTTGAAATCTCAACTCTGTTCCTTTAAATGCCTCAGCAAAATCACAAGAGTGTTGGGTCATAAAATGTAACCAAATGAAGCCACTGACTTTATATTTAGCAAAGTATTTGTAGCTTCTTTTCACCCCGGGTTGCAGAAAAATCAGTGTACAATTAATATACTGTTTTAATACCTTTAAATGGTTTCTGTCAGAGTTGTGTTGCCTTACTTTACATGATTTCCAGTCTTAATTGTAGCACAACACTGGATGAAATGTAAACTGTGTAGAATCAAGTTGGGTACAACTTTGTTCTCTGCCACCCTTTTTGTACTAAATCAGACCAAAGGGAGTCTTGGGCAGTCAACAGCTTTATCACTGCTTCCAAGTTCAGGTTGGCTGGGCTCCCAAATCTCTTGGGATATGTTGGCTGCCAAAGCAAATTAGTCTCACTTTATCTCTGGGGCAGTGACTTTGCTAACTTTATTGGCTGGTGTGTGGTGTGTGTGTGTTGGGGGGTGGTGGGGGATGCTAAGCCTTCTAACATCAGCAAGTGACACATTTAAAAGAAGTGTACTCAAGATATAGATCCCTTTCCTGCTCCAAAATGGCATTAGTGAGAGAATAATTAGGAAAGCCATGGGGAAAGAGGAATGCAGTTGGAAAACATAAAAGCAGTCAGGGCTGATGTTGTAATTAGGAGCCGCAAGCAGAACACTTTTGGATGACTCGAACATTGACATTGACATTGACAAAACATTGACATTAGGCTAAATTTATAATCTGAAAATAACAAGTGCTGTTGATGAAGTTGATGAAACAATAGAATATATCCTATCTGTGTTACTAAATATATGATTTTAATAGATGGTCAGTGGAAGAGAATAGAAGCATTCAAATATAAAAATCATAGAAAAATTGGACAAGTTTGAGAAAAGTGAGTGAAGAGTACCTCACACTTGACAGAAACTCCTGCCAGACAGAACAGGAAACTGTTAGATAAGCTTCTAGTCCATGTCTTCAGTCTTCCAAGTTAGTGGGAAAAATTGGAGGGGTGTATGTGCATGCACACACTTGTAAATAAGGTCAGAATCCTCCCTTTAACTCACATATGCAATTTTGGGAAAATAGTGTGCCTTTTCTAAAAGTTGTGTCTCACGGAAGTGATTAACTGTGAACAAGTTTTCTCCCTATTAGCAGTGTTCACTACAAATAAGAAAGAAGTTTGGATGGTCCAGTCGCCTCATACAGTTATTTGGTAGGATAATTTTTTTTTTTTTTTCTAATAACACTGTCTCTGTTAGCGAGAGAAGAGACTTTCTTAGTTTCACCTCTGTAACTCCAAAACATTAACCAATACTTGTCATATCATAAGCAGTAAATAGTTGATAAAAGAAGAGGTAAAAAAGTTACTAATAAATGAATAAACCCAGTTTTGAAGAACAGTGATCTGGAGTCTTCATTCTTTAACTTTGGAGGGTAGTGAAAAATAATATTCATGGCCATAGTAGACTATGTAGGAAATATTTGTGATCTATGGTATCTGCTTCATGGAGATCACAGTGAATTACAAAGTTTTAAAATAATTGAATACAAGATATGGTGTCAATTTTATTTTTGTTAAGATTTTTCTTTCTTTTTTTATTATTACTAAATCATAGCTGTGCACATTAATGCAATCATGGGGTACCATACACTGGTTTTATAGACCATTTGACACATTTTCATCACACTGGTTAAGATAGCCTTCCTGGCATTTTCTTAGTTATTGTGTTAAGACATTTATATTCTACATTTACTAAGTTTGACATATAACCTTGTAAGATCCACCGCAGGTGTAATCCAAACAATCACCCTTCCTCTGCCCCACCCTCTGCCCTCCCTCCCCTCCTTTCCCTCTTCCCCCTGTTCTTAGCTTAGAACTGGGTTACAGCTTTCATGTGAAAGCCATGAATTAGTTTCATAGTAGGGCTGAGTACATTGGATACTTTTTCTTCCATTCTTGAGATACTTTACTAGGAAGAATATGTTCCAGCTCCATCCATGTAAACATGAGGAGGTAAAGTCTTCATCTTTCTTTAAGGATGCATAATATTCCATGGTGTACATATACCAAAATTTATTAATCCATTCATGGATCAATGGGCACTTAGGCTTTTCCCATGACTTAGCAATTATGAATTGGGCTGCAATAAACATTCTGGTACAAATATCATTGTTATGATGTGATTTTTGGTCTTCTGGGTATATGCCTAGTAGAGGAATTATAGGATTGAATGGCAGATCTATTTTTAGATCTCTAAGTGTTCTCCAAACATCTTTCCAAAAGGAATGTATTAATTTGCATTCCCACCAGAAGTGTGGAAGTGTTCCCTTTTCTCCACATTCACGCCAACATCTCTGGTCTTGGGATTTTGTGATATGGGCTAATCTTACTGGAGTTAGATGGTATCTCAAGGTAGTTTTGATTAGCATTTCTCTGATGATTAAAGATGATGAGCATTTTTTCATATGTCTATAGGCTGTGTGCCTGTCTTCTTCAGAGAAGTTTCTCTTTAAGTCCCTTGCCCAGCCTGCGATGGGATCACTTGTTCTTTTCTTGCTAATGCGTTTGAGTTCTCTGTGGATTCTGGTTATTAAACCTTTGTTGGAGACATAACCTGCAAATATCTTCTTCCATTCTGAGGGCTGTCTGCTTGCTTTACGTACTGTGTTCTTGGCTGTGCAGAAGCTTTTTAGTTTGATCAGGTCCCAGTAGTGTATTTTTGAAGCTGCTTCAATTGCCCTGGGGTCCTCTTCATAAAATACTCACTAGACTGATTTCTTCAAGGGTTTTCCCTGCACCCTCTTCTAGTATCTTTATAGTTTCTTGTCTTAAGTTTAAATCTTTAATCCAGCAAGAGTCTATCTTAGTTAATGGTGAAAGGTGTGGGTTCAGTTTCAGTCTTCTACAGGTTGCCAGCCAGTTCACCCAGCACCATTTGTTAAATAGGGAATCTTTTCCCTACTGATTGTTTTTAATTGGCTTGTCAAAGATCAAATAATGGTAAGTAGCTGGATTCATCTCTTGGTTCTCTATTCTTTTCCAGACATCTACTTCTCTGTTTTTGTTCCAGTACCATAATGTTTTGATCACTATTGATTTATGGTATAGTTTGAGGTCTGGTAGCGTGATTCCTCCTGCTTTGTTTTTATTTCTGAGGAATATCTTGGCTATTCGAGGTTTTTTCTGATTCCATATAAAACGAAGTATTATTTTTTCAAGATCTTTAGAGTATGACAGTGGAGCTTTAATAAGGGTTGCATTAAAATTATATATTGCTTTGGGTAGTATGGACATTTTGACAATGTTGATTCTTCCCAGCCATGAGCATGGTATGTTTTCCATTTGTTAACATTTTCAGCTATTTCTTTTCTTAGAGTTTTATAATTCTCTTTATAGAGATCTTTCATGTGCTTTGTTAGATAAATTCCCAAATGTTTCATCTTCTTTGGCAATACTGTGAATGGGATAGAGTCCTTAACTGTTTTTTCAGCTTGGCTATTGTTGGTATATATAAAGGATACTGATTTATGAATGTTGATTTTGTAACCTGAGATGCTGCTGTATTCTTTGATCATTTCTAAGAGTTTTGGTGTTTTTCAGATATACAATCATATAATCTGTGAAGAGCGAAAGTTTGATCTCTTCTGACCCCATATGGATACCCTTGATCACCTTTTCTTCCCTAATTGTGGAGGCTAAAATTTCCATTACAATGTTAAACAGCAGTGGAGACAATGGGCAGCCTTGTCTGGTTCCTAATCTGTGTGGAAATGATTTCAATTTAACTCTATTCAATACGATATTGGCTGTGGGTTTGCTGTAGATAGCCTCTATCAGTTTAAGAAATGTCCCTTCTGTACCAATTTTCTTACGTGTTCTGATCATGAAGGGATGCTGGATATTATCAAAAGCTTTTTCTGCATCAATTGAGAGAATCATATGGTCTTTAATTTTTAATTTGTTTATGTGCTGAATTATATTTATAGATTTATGTATATTAAACCAGCCTTGAGACCCTGGGATAAAACTGACTTGGTCATAATGTATACTTTGTTTGATGTGTTGCTGGATTCTGTTTGTTAGAAT
The DNA here is from genome assembly GCA_963574355.1 of Loris lydekkerianus. Taxonomy (NCBI): domain Eukaryota; kingdom Metazoa; phylum Chordata; class Mammalia; order Primates; family Lorisidae; genus Loris; species Loris lydekkerianus. The sequence continues at coordinate 39,017 of CAUYPK010002961.1, forward strand.
CTTGTTGAATATTTTTGCATCTATATTCACTAGTGATATTGGTCTATAATTTTCTTTTCCTGTTGGGTCTTTTCCTGGTTTGGGGATCAGGGTAATGTTTGCTTCATAGAACGTGTTGGGTAGTCTTCCTTCTTTTTCTACCATTTGGAACAGATTGAGTAATATAGGTACTAATTCCTCTTTAAATGTTTGGTAGAATTCTGACATGAAGCCATCTGGTCCCCGGTTTTTCTTTTTAGGAAGAATTTGTATGGTTGATGCTATTTCAGAACTTCATACTGGCCTGTTCAACATTCACTTGATTCAGGCTAAGTGTTGGAAGGTGATGTGCTTCCACGTATTAGTCAATTTCCTTCAGATTTTCATATTTCTGAGAATAAAGTTTCTTGTAATATTCATTAAGGATTTTTTAAATTTCTAAGGAGTCTGTTGTTATTTCCTCTTTGTCATTTGTAATTGATGAGATTAGAGATTTTACTCTTCTTTTTCTGGTTAGGTTAGCCAAAGGTTTATCTATTTTATTGACCTTTTCAAAAAACCAACTTTTTGATTTATTGATTTATTGAGCCAGGCCACTGCTCTCTGACTCTATCCAGCAGGGGGTGGTTAGGCCTGACAACCTCTGGTGCTTGATGGAGGCTGGGGGGTGTTCACTCAGTTCCAGCCCCACCCCTGATTGATGTTACTGACAGAACAGAACAACTTTGTGGGA
>CAUYPK010002964.1:0-41535 GCA_963574355.1 Loris lydekkerianus
CCACACCTATGGTGCATCTTAGAATGGATACAGTTGAAACTTACTAAATGCAGAATACAAATGTCTACATACAGTAACTAAGAAAATGCCATGAAGGCTACATTGAACAGTTTGATGAGAATATTTCAGATTATATATGAAACCAGCACATTGTACCCCCTGATTGCACTAATGTACACAGCTATGATTCAACAATAAAAAAAAGTATAAAATCAATATGAAGAATAAAAGAAAAGCAAATTTTATTAAATTAAATTGCACAACAATCAAATTTGAGAAAAAAACAACAGCTTGACATACAATCCAAGGACCTAGAACAATATTTATATGACTTTGCATGTATGTAGAATGCTATTGTGTTCAGAAACATCTCTTGACTCAATAACAAAGAACACTCTGTGTATTTTTAAAAATTGAAACAATCAATACAATAAATATCCCCATGAGTAATTATTTTGTATTTCAATGGGGTAATAGCTGCATCCTTAGCACCCGATAAGTCATTAAAAATATCATTTAGAATCAGTTTCACAGTTTTAAGAATACTTCTGTATTCCTTGCGCTTACTTTGTATTTATATTATGCACTTAAAAAAAACACCCAGCACCCCCAGCTTCTAATCTTTATCCTCTCTGTCTTCTTTTTCTTCCTTGATTATTTAGCATGTTTTGGTTTAAAAATGCCATCTAAGTCTACCAAATGGGGAAATGCCTTAGTGTGATGTCTCTCAGCATCCTTTCCCCTTGAACTCAATTTACTTAGAATTTTCTACCCAAACTCCAATTTCAAACCCATTTGTCAATCAATTTACACTTAATTTCTATTCATCTATTTTTCTAAAAAATATAACATGAACACTCAGAGGTTCTTTTTGCACAGACTCTTCACTATAAATTCTTGATTTAAAGTCTTCACTTAACGCAGAAAAAGAATCAAAGTATTCATGTGACTCATACTCCCTTGTTTCCTTTTCCAGTGAATAGATCACAGAAAATGGAGAAGTGTTGGGTTTTAAACAATCTCCCTTTTATTGAAACTCTTATCACATCTACTGCCTACCTGTGGGGTTTCAAATCTAAAATAAAACCAGAAGGCATCTTCATGTGGTTTCATGGTACATAAGGCATAAAGTCCTTAACTATACATTCCCACTTTATCTTAAATTAGAGGAAGTATGAGATACAAATATTCCCAAATTTTGTTTTCCCCCTTTTAGAGCCAAAACAAGATGCTTACATGAATGCTATTACAGCAACTTTTTTCTTTCATCTAGGAAAGCAAGTTTGATTATCATAGGATTAATTTTAGTGTCAGAGCCAAACATAAAAACTTTTCTTTTCTTTTCTTTTCTTTCCTTTTCTTTTCTTTTCTTTTCTTTTCTTTTCTTTTCTTTTCTTTTCTTTTCTTTTCTTTTCTTTTCTTTTTTCTTATCTTTTTTTTTTTTTTTGAGACAGAGTCTCACTTTGTCGCCCTGGGTACAGTACTGTTGGTGTCACAGCTCACAGCAACCCGAAACTCTTGGGCTCAAATGATTCTCTTGCCTCAGCCTCCCAAGTAGCTGGGACTACAGGCACCCGCCACAATGCCTGGATATTTTCTGTTTTGTTGATGTTGTTGTTGCTTTTTTGTTTAGCAGGCCCCAGCCAGGTTCAAACCCACCAGCCCTTGTGCATGTGGCTGGCGCCCTAACCACTGAGTACGGGCACCAAGCCCATAAGACTGGTCTTATGAAGGAAAAGACAGTGTAAGATCCAAAGAAGATACCACCATGTGGGAAAAGAGAGACACTGGAGAGTGCTTCAGATTTAGAAGGGTGTTTTACTTTTGTTCACTTTTGCAAGAATACCAGGAAAGCTCTTTTCCTAGGAGACCTCTATTATGGGGCTCACCTTTCCATAACTGAACTGCCTATTCTTTGTTCTTCTCAAGTATAAGTTGGAAAGAGAGGATGAAACCAAAGACAAAGAAAGGTTCTATTCTCATTAATACCTAAAGAGCGAATAATCCCATATACACTGAAAAGATTAGAGGGACTGTTGCTATGACAGACCTTCACAGAATAAATTCCCCAAAGATAAACTAAGAGTTTCAGTAACAATTAGTAATCGGGCTTGTATCATATATTCTGTAAATAGGAGTTGCAAAACAAACTGGAGAATCTTTTATTAGGTAAGTACAAAACAAAGCACTAATTTAACATTTTAAAAAAAATCTGTTAAGATTAAAAACAATTCCACCAGTGCCTTATATTTTATGAAAATAAATGTGTAATAATATTTGGTTTCTCATTCTCTTTTTTTTTTTTTTTTGAGATAGAGTCTCACTTTGTTGCCCTCAGTAAAGTGCTGCAGTGTCATAGCTCACAGCAACTTCAAACTCTTGGGTTCAAGCAATTCTCTTGCCTTAGCCTCCAGAATAGCTGGCACTACAGGTGCCCACCATGATGCCCAGCTATTTTTAGAGATGAGGTCTAGCTCTGACTCAGGCTTGTCTAGAACCCCTGAGGTCGGGCAAACCATCTACATTGGCCTTCTAAGTGCTAGGATTACATGCGTGAGCCACCAGGCCCGGCTGGTTGCTGTTTTTATTTTTATTTTCTTTTGGTTTTCTGTTGCTGTAGGAAATAACTGTTGCAAAAATGTCCTTAGGTGCATGGAAAAATAAACCTCCTTATAGTGATATAGATTTGATAGTCAGAAAAAAATCAAATTGCAAATAAAAGATTTTGCACTTGTAATTATTTAGGCTACTAAATGGGGAACTTCCTATTGACTGTATTCATATTTTTACTTTTAAGTTTCACAGTGTTACCATCACTCCCCAATGCTGTTTTCACTGTCTTATTTCTTCAGGAGTACATACTGAAAAAAGAGTAGACTGGAACCACTTTCAGAATGATCTTTTTGGATGCCTGAACAGCAGGGAAGATTGTTATTCATTTGCAGCAAGAAACTCAATCATTTGTGTGTTCCAATTAGAGAAAGCCTAGGGGCCCTCTTTATTAAGATGAAACACAAATTGTATCAAGTCTTGCTAAACCACTTAATATTTTTATGCTGATATTAAGAACCTTGAACATTTTAAATACTAATTGGGAATATGTGCAGGCTATTTTTAATCTACACGTAAACTCTAACCTCTGTTTCATTAAAATTGCATCTTACGATGCTCTTTTGCCACCTTGAAGATTACCACACAGAGTAGGAAAAAAAAAAAAAAAAGAATCCTTAAAGAATTCCTTTCTGTGTTAGCAGAGACTTACACCATTATATCCTCCTGTTAACCAATCGTGCAGGTGTTTTTCATTATTTTCTATGAGGGAGATTTTTTTTTTTTTTTAGAAAATATTTTTAAATACAAACTGACAATTGGAATAATTTGTGTAGATATTTATATTTTTCTACAATAATTTAAAATAAATATCTGAATTTATCGAGTCATGTGCCTTAAGATTCAATGCTTATGAACACAAGGAGAGAAAAATCATGATTTTTGATTTGGGAGGATGATTTTGAGTGTATGAAAATGTATAGATTCATGCATATAATTATATCTCTCTGTGTTTAAAAATTCCAGATTATACATCAAGGAAACATTGCTTCTTAATATGTTAAAATACTTCCCTTGAGTGGTATTATAGAGATGAATGCTCTAAAATTTAAATTATCTTCAATATAAATAATATGCTAATATTGGCCTACTATGAATTTGTAAAAGGACAAAACTTCTATTATTTCAACTATGTTACAAGCCATAGTTTTATTTTACCCTTTTTTGTTGTTGTTATTTGTTTGTTTGTTTGCCTCTTGAAGGGATGTTAAGGATATACATGACACAAATTTATCCAGGCTGTTTAAAATAAGAATTAGTAAATACAAACAGAGGTTAGGCTATATAGGATATAGGCAACAAGTTAAGTATTAATGGTTTGACTTTTCTTAAGACAGTGACTTGTCTATATAATCGAATGATACAAATTCTTATATATTTTCCAATTATTTATGTTACCTGCTTTCTTAATTTGCTATCATATAACAGTCTTTCAGAAATGTTATGGATATGCTTGTGATAAAATTTCCCTCTGTTTGGCTTCTCTCTCTGAAGACATATGAAAAATTCAAACCATTTATTCTCTCTGCACAGACACTTACTGTAATACTTCATCTCTGGTCATGAAAATGTATGTGGGGATCTTTCCCTACCAACAATCAGTTCTCTACGGAACACCAGCTTGAGTGTTCTCAGTTCAATTCTGACACTCTGGCAATAGTGTCAGATCCTACAGATTGAGAACTCAGTCCCACAAGACTAACACCATATCAGAAGCCACTCACAAGTGGTAGGTTGTCGCCTGTAATTCCAAGTGCAGACAGGAGCTCCCATGGCTCCCTCCTTGGCTTTGATTAATTTGCTATGATGGCTCACAGAACACAGAAAAACATTTGACGTATGTTTATTCATTTATTATAAAGGATATTATAAAGAATAGTGAGGAAGAGCCAGATGATGAGAAGGATAGAATGAAATATTTAGGAAGAGGTGCAGAGCTTCCATGCCTTTTCCTGCTGTGCCTCCGTCTCGATGCCCACCAAGAGCTTCTCATTAGAACATCTGACAAACGATCTCATTATCACAAATTTTTTTCTATCATCCTGAAAATTTCAAGGCACTTAAAAACTGTGTGTCAGAAAAAAAAAATAAACATTCTATAATATACATGTACCTTAAAACATCCGGTTTTACATGATAAATAAATACAATGTATATGTCATTTAAAAAATAAATAAATACATTGGGAAAAAAGCCTATGTCAGACACTCTTATCACTCAGAAAATCACGGTCATGCACCACAGAACAACATTTTATTCAATGACAGCCCAAATATAGCCTAGGTGTGTAGTAGGCTGTGCCGCCTATATTTGTCTAAGTTACTGTGTGATGTTCGTGCAATGACAAAATCATTTAACAACACATTTCTTAGCATATACAGTAACACGTAAATGTGCAAAGGTCCGAGGAATTCTGTCTAAGGAAATGGGATCAAAGACCAAATATTAGGAAAAAAAATTCTCCTGGAACCCCTCCCTATAATGGTTTCAGAAACTCTACATGAAGAACAGGAGGCAGAGAAAAATGTATATTTCTTATTATTTCACAATGTCACCCTCTCCCAGTGTAAGAAATTCCTTTACAACAGTGCTGATCTGCTTCTTTTCATTTTTTTTCATTCTTTGTTATTAAATTTTCATAACTTTGACTTTTACAAAATTTTATCTGAAGAATACATAGTCTTTCTAGAAAGGATGCCATAACCAGAGACATCACTCACGAGACCTAAGTTCTAGCTGTGCTCATGATAGAACAGAAATTCAATGCTACCAAATTAAACAAATTAATAAAGCTTTTCAGAAAATAATTCTGTGTGATAAAATCATGATTAAATTGGAACCTTTTTATGTAGAAGTCTAACAAAGTAGTCATCATGATAGAAGGCAGGAGGCAGTGGACAAAGCATCGACTATGGAGTCAGACCAGATTCTGAGTCTTCTCTGATCTGCATTGGTATATGTAGTAAATTTAAAAAATAATGTTCGTCCAAATCTTCTTTTGAGTACTGTAGAAAATATATGCAAAGCACCTAAGATAACTGGTATTGCCAGCATGTGGTTATAGATATTAACAACCATTCCTATCATTTATTATTATCAAACAGAAATTTTTCAAAAGAAGAACTTATATACCATTTATCTTTTCTTTGATGAAAGCATATTTTGAGATGGGTATTCTTTTCAAGGTTTTATTAAAGAAGCACTCTAAGGAAAACCCTTTAAGAGAATGAGAAAAACAGACAAGGTAAAAAGGGGAAATTTCAGGTAGTTTCAGGCAGAGCTGGGTCACAGGGGTGGCCCTGAGTGCAAAGACGTAATTCCAGGTACCTCTGTGGAAGTCTTGCTTCAATAGCCCAAGGCTGTCCTCCAATGATAGGTGTGACTTGGCCACAGGACCTTGTGAGGGCACCATTGATGACTACTGCAGTGACTCAACAGATTAGTTCCTTAATGCATATCTGCCTAGTTAATTAGAGTAGAATTAAATTACATTTGCCACATCTCAAACTCTTTCAAGTGAGGGCATATGGTAGTTTGATATCTTAACGAAGTTAGCACTTGGTTATGCAGAAATTAAGTGTTAAATGTTTATAAATTGTTTGATTCTCTTAATTCTCAAATATGTAACATTTCTTATTTTCTTATCCATATGCATGCTTGACTCCGATAGGCCAGAACCTGTTTTGTGGACAAAGGATGGTGGAGAATTACCAGATCCTGACCGGATGGTTGTGAGTGGTAGGGAGCTAAACATTCTTTTCCTGAACAAAACGGATAATGGTACATATCGATGTGAAGCAACAAACACCATTGGCCAAAGCAGTGCAGAGTATGTTCTCATTGTACATGGTGAGTACCTTTTTGAAAACCTTATATACAAAATGATGAATAACCTGAAAAGCTGTTTAAATGTTGCAGCGTCTTCAAAATAATGAATAAAATTCAAAAGATTTTCTTTCTTTCAGAAAAACTTTTCAGAAGGTTAAGTATCTCCAATATCTGAAATTACTTATGTGTGAAACTGATAAAATAAAATTACAACAAACACATAAATACACATAAAATAAAAATTATTTTTGTATAAAGATTTCTCTATTATTAATGTCTTTATTAAATTTTGGTCGTGACCAGTATGCTATATTGCAGGTTGTCTTTACATTTTACAAAGACATACTTTATATTATTAATCATTAAAATTATATTTCCCTTTAGCTAATTTTGATTGTTTTAACCTTTATAAGCCTTACTTTATAATTGTTCACATTTCAGAAAGAATAATAGTGTGTCTCTGAGATCAACAAAGGTATAGAATATTAAAGTAAACTGCATTCATTTCTTATGAATTATAATTTAAAATTTCTACAGACTTTTTTTTACTGTATTTGTCTTACAATTTGAGTAAATATAACAAAGTCACAGAAAGAAATAATAATAACCAATGGTGAATACACTCTTATTTTGCCCAACCGCCCATAGCCACAGTGGGGGGTTCATACATAGTAAGGTGGCTTTAACCTCCTGTTAGATGGAGATGACCTTTCATGAAATTGATATATACTACAGTAAATAAGATTAGACATGTTTCTTTATTGCACTACTTCTCAGAGTTTATTTATATGCTAGGGTGCATTGTGAATCTCCAAGCACAAGACACATTAGAAAATGTAGCAATTTCCTCATGTATTTCACCAAGGAAAACTTTTCTGAGACTAGCATTGTATTCTCTGTAATGGTATGGCATAGGAAATTAATACCGTAGATAACAGGATGCTGTAATAAATCCAGTGGAGCTTAAAAACATGAATGGAGAGTGTTGATTTGCTGTTTTCCCCATGAATTCAACTATAGAATACTGTCAGAAGCATGGATTAGTTCTCTACCTTTCCAAAATAATTGTTGGGGGTCAAGTCACATTTTTTTTTTGTAAAGATGTTTAATTTTAGAAAAAATAATCTGATTAGGGTTATTATTCCCAGGTATTTATTTTGTTTCCTTGTACTTAAAGTTACAGGCTAAACTTTAACAAAAAGTAACATATTAAATTAATTTTCAGTTTTCCTGTTGTCAAATTGTTTTCGTGTATAAAATCTCTCAATTCTTAATTCCACTTTGCTCTGGTAGGCAAATGAAGGGTCACAATGACTAGACTGTTCACATAAACATCCTGAAAACTGAAGAGCTAAGAGTTTAATTTCTATTACCTCATGGATTGTGCAAAATTCAACTTTGGGAAAGATAAGCCTAATCAAATTAGGCTGATAAATTGGAATTAAATGTGATAAGCCCCTGTAGGCAAACCCTGGCAGCCTTACTGCCACAGAGTTTATAGCACCACTGGGTATGTCAAGATGAAAAGTTAAATCCTTAGAGCAGGGTCTGAGTAGATTTCAGTTTATAGTGCCTAGAAGTTTAGATCCTGCAGTCATGTAAGTAAAGTACAATCTGTCTGATTTAAACTTATTTTCCTAAATTCTTCTATGACCTACCTAACATTTTTCTTAGAATCTGAGGACATGGTAGGTACCGTGTAACACTGTGTCACATGGAATGTGACATAAAACTATATATAATTAAGAGGGAAGTGAAAGAGAAAAAATATACTTAGAAAAAAGTATATCTTTTTTTTTATAATGTAATTCAAGTGGAGAAAATTCATGTTTTTCCTGTGTTTGCAAGCTAGCCAACAGCATGATTTCCTAAATAGCCAAGCTCCCTTTAGGTGGCAGTTGACATATTTCTAATAAATACTTCTTGAAGCACTTTGTAAGAAGTCATTTTTGGTTTTGCTTTTTGAACTCCAATTCATCAAAAGCACCCCATAGATTAATGCTATTCATGCTGCTCAATAAATGCTGTGAAGTTCAACAGTGGTTTACCTAGGATTATTGACACGAGTAATGAGAGGCTTGATGAAACAGTGAAACCACACTACACTGTTTTTCAAAAGAGCTCCAATTGGGTTCATTACAAAATAAAGTTTTTTACCCCTTTGCTCTCTAGGTATAATGTTTCATTAGTCACTGGTTGTATAAATATAAAAAGCCACTCTCTTCTGTTAATGGTTCGGCTGTTTCAAAACCGGACTAAATGATGAAATTTGAGTGGCATTTCGATCTATAATGAATGCAGCGTACATTTTAGAATGGAGTGATAAGTGATCATTTGTGAGAATTTTACCCTTTTATCTTTTACACCAAGGTTGATTTTACATTAGCTGTGATAATTTAATATAGCCAGCACAGAAGGGCTTCTCACGAGCTGAGACCTGGGCCTTTGACTCTACCTCACTTGCCTGGATTCTATTGATTCTTAACTTGATGGAGGTCTGAGCACTTTCCTGTGAAATCATCCACTATCTAGATGCTATCCTAATAGTTAGATTTTATTACTTTAGAGTCAATGGAAATTATTTAAATGTTATCACAATTAATTATTAAAAGCACTGACATTTTGTAGTATGGACACTGGCCGTCCTTCCCTTCCTTTACACCTCTGAAAATTTCAGCATTAGGATGATAGATGGTAATTGTAAACTGCCAGCTTAAAATTTACCCTCAATGAGAGGCCTAATAAAAGTCAGCACACAAACACCTGCAGGATAAAACGCTTTACTTCTGAAACATTTGCACTGTAGAGGGTCCATTAGGGAAGAAGGAAGCACTATTCATCAACAACTCTGGAAGAATTACTCTGTTAAAAATTAATGTGTTAAATTAGTAACCATAGTTACAGTAATTAATTCCTGTGAGCTGCACAATATATATATATATATATATATATATATATATATATATATATTTTTTTTTTTTTTTTTACTTTTGCCTTCATTATAAAAAATGTTGAAATGATGCTGTTGTTATCATTATCATGCTATTTGTTTCTTTAGAATAGCCGGTTACATCCATTGGCATAAAGGCTTTGAAATATTTTAATCCATTGCTGTTCTTACTATTTGGAGAACTCAGATCAACAGAAAAATGTATTCATTCACCAAACAGATGTTTAGTACTTATCAGCTGTGTGCAAAGGCACTCTAGGAGCAAAGATGAATAGCATTCAAGAAGATTATAGTTTAATATGGAGCATAAGCATGCAAACACCTATTACACAAAATAGAAGAGCTACAGGGAAATGGTCATGCAATGATGTGGGATGTTCACCTTCTGCAAAAGTGTAGTCCACATGTCTGCAATATTATTTTTTAAAGATAGGTTCTAACTCTCTCAGTCTTCACCTAGCCTGGAGTACAGTGATCAAATCATAGCTCACTATAACCTCAAACTTCTAGGCTCAAGTGACCCACCCTTTTAGCTTCTCAAGTAGCCGGGACTACAGACATGCACCAGCACACTGCCTAATTTTGTAATGTTTTTGTAGGTCGGGGCTCTCACCACATTTTCCAGAGTTATCTAAAACACATGGCCTTAATTGGCCCTCCTACCTCAGCCTCCCAAAGTGCTGGGATTATAGGTGTGTGCCACCATCCCTGGCCTGGAAGATTTCAATGTAGAACATACCACTCCTGGATTATTTGTAAATAAATGGCATACATACTAGGACGGTGGAAGTAGCAAGGTGTAAGTTGCAGAGAGGTACAGTAAATCAGACTGTTATTATTATTTTATAGCTAGTACCCTTATTATACCAAAGACAGTCCAACTCCAATGCTCTGCCAAGAAACTTACCCATGCATTGTATGCAGTTTGTTGCCTATAAACATTCCCGAATGTACTCAGAACATAAATTAGGTTATGTCTATCCTACATTCTTGCTAAGCATTAGAGAACATCTTAAAAATTCCGCAATATAGCAAATTCATAATATATAAAACAGGACAGAGGTTGTATAATCTTGTTTCTTAAATGCAACATCAAGTTCAGAGGATTTAGGTGGCACCCTCACCCCCCCAAGTAAAAACTACTCATCTGTATCTATCCACTAGAGAGCATTGGAAATACCCATTTATCATGAAAAGAATGGCTACAAGGCATTACTAATGACCATAGGCTAATTGTATTTTCTGGTTGTAAGCAATTCAAGTTGTTATATTTCTTTGTCATTAACTGATTAATGCCTTTTTGAAAGTGTCAAAAATGTGCAGGACCTGAAAAATTGGGGGGAAGAATATCTACAGAGAGGCCAAAGACAAATGGCCACATCTCCTCCTTGCCACCAGTCCCGAACTTCATTCTCAATTCCCCCAATGTTTTTAAGAGAAATTAACAATCACTTCTCAAAATACAACATAAAATGAACAGATATGCTTGAGCACTTGAGTATCACCTCTAGCCTCAAAAACCTTCCCCAGGATTTGGAAGAAATAAAGTCATACAAGTTGAAAAAATTGAGTAGTTGATTTTTCATTTTAAGAGTAGTTGAACTATCCATGGCACATCTAGATTGTCTACAAGGGTGACTGGAAGTCAAGTTAGCGCTTCAGTGGAAAGCCTGGGTTTTCCCCAGTCATATGAGAGTTAAGAAACATTATTCCAAACTTTTTTCATAATATTCCCCCTCCCTCCTCAAATTTACTTTTCCCATTATTCTAGTAACCCTTGTGTAAGTGTTAAAATTCTTATACTGCTGCTCTAACATACTCTATTACTTCATTATTTTCTTCTTATGTGAACAAGGTTTCACAATAATTTGTCACTTTTTCATTTTAACTCTTGCTATTCTTATTTTGAATAAATTTAGCTACTACACACCTTTCCAAAGATTTCCTTTTATTATGTACACTTTTTTTGCTTTTCTAGGATATTTTATATTTACAATCATAGGAGACAAGTAAAATTCTCCATGGTTAGTGTTGTGATAGTATACAGAAGAAGAGAATTAAAATTTGCTTATATTTCTGTACTGCCAAACAGCTTATCAAATTTCTTTCCAAAGTTATGATTTGTTTAGTTTATTTGTTGATGTATCTATTGAAAGAAATACTGATGAAAAATGTAAGATTGCTTTTTTTTTGTTTGTTTTCAGGGTAAGTTACTTCAGAAGTAATACATATATAGAATAGGATCCCTCACATTTTGTTGTTAGTTGGATTCATTATAAAAAGAGTGTTTTGAGTCTTTAAAAAAGTTTAATAGCAGGAGAATATTACTGTTTGAAATGTCTATGTGTTTTGGTCTCCTGAAAGGTATTAAGCTATTAAATGTGCCTTTCCAGTTTCTAAGAATCAATAGATTCTTCTCTATTTTCATTTCACTCAGCTTTTATTGTTGATAATAAATGTCAAAAATACCCAGAGACAGAAAGTTGTATACACAGATATTATTGCTGTATCAAGCCAAGCTTCCAAGCTTTGCTGATCATTTGGACACACAGCTTTTTCAGGCACTGTGGGTAAATGCAGGTTCCTGTTCCATCCTGGGAGCTGATTCTCCACTTCAGGTGACTCGCTAACCAGGAGGGAGGAAGATGAGTCCTGGAGGGTATTCTCTCACTTTAACAGTCCAATCCATACATCATCTCTTTCAAATATTTAACAAATATGCAAAACATTAATTGAGTTGTTCTAAGGTTTGTTAGCATTTGACCCTAAATTTGGCAAAATTATGCAGATATAGGTGAATGCAAAAATAATTATGAAACAGATTGGGAATGTCATAAAACCATACCCTTAATTTGTTTTTAAACTTCCCTTACTGTAGAACTAAGTGAATATGATTGTAATACATACAACCCAGTATTACAGGAATATATCTTTTATGTGTTTATGTCATGATTTGAAAGCTAATGAGGACTTCCATCACAATATAAATATAAAGTGTACTTTGGTGCTTCATAGTAAATGTATAGCTAGATGAAAAGTTAGGCATCTTCTAGTGACATGCATTTGTTTTTAAATCATCCAGCGATGAAACATTTAGAAGCATAGAGAGGCTATGATTTTTTTTTTTTTTTTTGGCTTATTTGTTCTGTTAAGCAAGGTGATATTTACAGGTCATGATGGAACTGAGAGGGCGCATTTAGAGCTCATGTGAGTGGGTGAGGAGTTGGGAAGGGAAGCCTGGATTATAGTCAGATGTACAGCCTAGCAAACATTAAAAAGGGATTCAGCTAAAATCTGTTCCCTCACATGGAAACAGACCTACCAGTTGGTAAATTAATTCTGTCTGCTCATAATGAGCATTTTTCCTTTGGAGCAGTTTTCTTAGAAGCATAGATGGAAAATATACAGTGTAGGAAAAAAAGGATAGAAAAGTTACCCATATGGAGTAACAAACAGTGTGCTAACGTAAGGGCCCTGTGGTCGCTGTTCTCATCTCTGATTGAGAGTTTCCAGGCAGTAACTAGTTGGAGGATTCTTAAAACAGTACCCTCTTTAATCGCTGAGATAAAACACATCATTTCTGGACATGAATAACCAGAGAGAGCTCTGATGCCTGCAGGAATGGTGTACCTCTGACTGGATGAATACACGGTTGAACTCTGCAGAGACGTGGAAAGGCGTAACCTAGTGGAGACAGGAGCACTGTGTTCATTATAAAACCTTGGAGAAGGTGTATGTGTGTGGGCATGCTCAGCACAGAGTTAAAGCTTCATTATATTCCTTTGTTTTAAGATGAGAATGAAGTGGATAAATTCAGGTTTCAGCTTTCAGAGTACAAAATTCTGCTGCGAAATACCTTTCTGAAGCCCTTGTTTCTATGTGCCTAGATGCACCACTTACTCAAAGGTACACTGGGGAAAAACCCTCATTCCTGGCTGAAAGTGAGAATGAGTCTATCACTAAACAATTGAATCATTAAAAAAAAAAATCTTTTCCTGTACTTTTATATGTAATATTTTCTCTCAGTTGCAGTATCCAATAAGGTAAAAAGGATAGTAAATCTGTGACTCTCAAGTCAGTAGACTTGTTTATGTGGAAATACGCCTATGCAGTCTGTAGCTTTACAAAAATGTACAGAGCTCTTTTACCCAAGTATATGTGCATTAATTGGCACATTTGTTAGAGATTTCAAGTAAAACATGTATGTGATGGCCCATGGAAGAAAATGTTGGCATTAGTTTGCAGAAACAATGGTATCTTTAAATAGAAGGTATAGATTTTTTATAAAACCTGCTTTGTAGCTTCTTACAATGTTGTTTTCACAAACATTATAACAACATATGTATTTTGTTCCAGAATCCAGGAATTCTCTTTGATTCCTCTCCAGCCTTCTTCCCAGTTCATCACCAGGTTCTGTCAACACTGCTTTGAAACATGCTCCCAATATGTGCACTTCTTTCAATCACCCTTCCTAGCCTGGACGATTGAAACATTATCTAATGGGCTCACGACTTCCATGCTGCCACTCCATCAGTCTGTTCCCCACACAGCTGCAATATATAAATGTTTTAAATGCATATGCCTTCATGTCTTACCCTTATTTAAATTTACCCAAAGGCATTTTATCACACTTATTATAAAAGCTAAACTCTCGTTATCCTTTCTTACCAAGCCCTGCATGCTATACCTGCTCCCTGCCTCTGTGGTATCTTTTATCACTCTCCACACACCCCTGGTCCTCTTTCAACCCTTCTGAGACATCCAGCTTATTCACCTTTTAGAAACTTTGCCTTTGCCTGGACTGCTTGTTCAGGGAATGCAAGGAAAGCTCATGTTTGCAAGACTGAATTCTTCTCATTCAGATGTCAGGTTAAAAGAAGACTTCTCAGAGAAGTCTTTTATGAGCCACTACCATCCAAAGTGATGCTCAAGTAACATATCACTTCCTTTTAATTCTTTATAGGACATTTATCATTATTTGATATTTTAGCTGCTTATTTGTATATTTGATTGTACATAGGTGTGATGCACATATGAACATATGTTTCATGAGAGGGCCTAATATAGCAAGTTAATATAGCAAGTGATCTCCAAATGCCAAAGGAGCCAAGAAACCAAAGCATGAGGGAGACAGATCTGGTTTGTTGGTGGAGGGTGAGTCATTAGGGAAACTTAAAGGTATGGTCTTAGGCAGCTATAACACAGGTAGGTTTCTACACTGCAACCCCCAAGACCCTGAGCATGTGTCTTGAGGAAAAAAATACATGCTTTATAAGGAATGTGTAGGTGGCTGAGACACTACCACAGACATCACATCCTATCATGTGTGAGGAAAGGAACAATTTAGTAAATAGGAATTTCTACATAAAGAGTAATACTTCCACTAGATATCTTGGTGGCATTCCCAGACTAGTGGTTAGTCAGGAGTCACTTGGAGAATTAGCATCTAAAATAGAGTTCCCACAGTACAGAGGGTGCCAAAAATATACATATATACATACACATTTTAAGAAAGGAAAACACTGTATTAAAATTGTAATATTTAGTATATATTTGATTAACCTTTGTTATCTTGGGTATTGTAAATTGTAACTCTTAAAATTGCAGGAGTCAAACGACTGGAATATAACAATTTTAATACAGTGTTTCCTTTCCTTAAATTATACATACATTTTTGCACCATTGGTATGTGTACACATCTTATTTATGTATGTGTCTGTACATGCTTACATCTTCTATACCCTCTCACTAGATTATGACTTTCTTGAAAACAGATTGTATGCCTCTTGTTTACCTCTAGGACTCAGAACAGTGCCTTCCAAATAGTAAATAATCAACAAATATTTCTTTGATGATTAAGTTTCTGTCTCTGTCCCAACTTTAAGAGAAGAAACTTTAATGTAGTAATACATGCACACATACACACATACATACACAACCATATCAACATAAATACACATGTATGTGTTTGTACGCACACACACACACATAAACATACACATACACACTGCCTGGACTTCTGGGGAAAATTAGGGTAATAGTAATGTCTGATATCCCTTGATTACTAAAGTAAAGACCTTTGGGGTTTATCCCATATTGGAAAAGAAAAAGTAAAATGTATTTATCCACCGACCCATAGCAAATGTGCCTTATCAAATTAAGCAATGCACAATATGAACAAGTGTGCATAGGATAACTAATATCTCTGGTAAACATCTTTGAAATTAGAGAACTATACAATTGGCTTCAAGCAGGTTCATTTTTATGCAAAATTATGATTATTGCTAGCCAAAAATTAATCTTTTTTTTTTTTTTTACCATTAAGAAAGACATGGCTCTCATGAGAGCTCTAAACATTAGAGATAAAGATGAGAGGAGGGATATGAAAAGCAGAGCTCAATAGGTGCTCATTAATAATTCTTTTTAACTTTATTCTTAGCTTTTTTAGGGATTATCTTTTAAGGATATGTCAAAATAAATCTTTTTATTTTTCATGCACAAACATTATCTGCAAATAGCCATTGGTAATTTTCTTAAATTACAGGTTAGGAAGTTCATGATAATAATCTTTAAACCATTCTCACATTCTTTTAAATTTACATTTAACTAAGCTTCTATATCTCAATGTTAAATGTTGTATTTGGAGGTAACTTCTTATGTTTCAAAAATTGACAACCAACAAACGTGCATGTAAAAATAGAATTTACTATAATTAGCTCTGTGTAATAATTTCTAATTTTAGTTTAATGATTATTTTGAAGATGATAGAGTTACATGATTTAGAAAAGAAGGCAACATATAAATTACTTCATTGCATTTTGAATCTGAGCCGATATCTTTAGGGTTTCCCTATACCTCCTGAAGTCAAATGTAAAAATGTTCATATTTTGTTTTGAGTGAAGGTATTTTGCTTTTAGAAGATCAAATATGATCTATCGCTGATTAAGAACCAGGTACAAGGGCGGTGCTTGTGGCTCAAAGGAGTAGGGTGCTGGTCCCATCTGCCAGAGGTGGCGGGTTCAAACCCAGCCCTGGCCAAAAACTGCAAAAAACAAAAACAAAAACAAAAAAACCTGGTCCAAAAGGATTCATATAAATGACCAAGTTGTAGCTGTTGAGT
The DNA here is from genome assembly GCA_963574355.1 of Loris lydekkerianus. Taxonomy (NCBI): domain Eukaryota; kingdom Metazoa; phylum Chordata; class Mammalia; order Primates; family Lorisidae; genus Loris; species Loris lydekkerianus. The sequence continues at coordinate 16,509 of CAUYPK010002964.1, forward strand.
TTTTAGATGAGGAAACATAGGTACACAGAGGTTGAATAATATGCAAAATGTCTTTCAGTTATTTTATCACAGAGCCTAGATGAAAAAAATCCAAATATTTGTGTTTCTCAATTGGTGTTTTCCTGGTCCCTCTCACTTCTTGTGCACACTCATATTTAATTTGATTTTTCTTTTAATAAGTGCCAGTAATATTCTCCCATGGGACACTTAGATCCTCACAGAACTTGAAATGTTTGTCTAAGTTATCTGACTTATTGTTAGGTAAAGTTACTTTTTTAGAAAAGAGCTCACAGTATTGAAAGAGGTGGAGCTAAATGATGTAGGATCAACCACTTCAGAGGCACTTTTCCCCTACTTTAAATTCCACTTTACTTTTGGAATGTGAAAAAGTATTATAAAAGAAAAAAATGCATATTTTTTCCCCAAATAACACATTGATTTTATTCATAAACTCTCTTGTAATTACACAGAACTGTTGCTTACCACCTGCAGTTTAAAATTGCAGTACTTTCTTTTCATTTTTTAAGAACAGCTTTTTTTATTGTCTAAGTATTCCATGTTGTAGGAGAAACCAGTGGAAGCTATCAGAGGGATGAAAAGGGGTTCATTCAAATATATTTTTTAAAAGGCTTCCCTTTTATGAAGCAGACGAGGTTACTAGATGACTCATGAGGAGGAGGATAGCACTGGTGAGAAGAGGCCCTGTCAATCTGAGGGTTTTCATTAAAGTAAGAGCCTTGGTGCTGTTTTCCACTTTTATGCTATAATGCAAAAGGCTGCTCGTGTAGCTGAACATAATGGGAGTAGATAAATGTCCATCTCACACAGGCAAAAGCAAATGCAGTAAACTGATTCTTACCATTGCTTCTAATGGCAATACAATTAGCAGTAAGAATGGGAAGGATGCCCTATTATTTTTAATGTAAGGAAATGCAAATACCTTCTACCAAAAAACCCATTTCTTACTTTAATTCTAATATACATTTAGTTCTAAACCTTCTGCACCTCCACTAATATTAATAACTCTTGTTTTGGATTCGCTCTTTAAATTATTTGTTAATTATTATCAGTAATATATATATATGGTGTAGCTGGCTCTGATTGCTCTAGGACCACACTGGGGGGCGGTTAGTGACATAAAGCCCAAAGAGGGTTCCACATGGATTCCAACTAAATGGCAGCAATTTTTCTCCCTATTGAACACCAGCTCTTGGAGAGAAACAAGCAGCAAGCAGCTTGGGCATCTGGACCTCTTTTGACTTAATTTTGCTTTAAAAATCCATTCCGAATGCCATTTTTAAAAAGCGAAACTGCCAAAAAAACAAAACAGGTCGACAAGTTAGAAATTATTGTACACTGCATTTGTGGAAAACAGAACATACCTTTAACCTGAAAAGCTCGTTATTGGAAAAAAGGTGCTGCACCACGCTTCAGTTTACTGTATATGGCGCTTGTTGAAACTGATTTCGCTTTGACAAGGTTATACAGGATTTGCTGTGCTCTAGTAAGCTCCAATAACAAACTGTGGCTGCAGGGTTTTTTATAAAATCCTTCTTTAGAATATGAAGCAAAGGACACTTTTATATCATTCTTAATTGGATGTTATGATTTAAAGCTCTAATACATTTAAAAACATTGGAAATCTGCATTCAGAATATAAGATTTTTCAATGTGCTGCTTTTTCAATTCTTCATGGAGATTTTAGACTTGAAGACTCAGCAGTAATTATTACATATCACCTTACAGAGTAAAGGGAAGCACTTTTTGCAGGGATTAGCCATGTATAATGTCAGGTACTGATTCATGTTATTAAAATGATATTTTACACATCAACTGCCAACTTTAAAGTTTAGAGCTAAGTACCCTGAAGGCACACAGAGGTATAACAAGGAGTCCATTCTTTTTCTTGTTATTTTATCAATTTGTTAGTTCATTAAACAAAAACAAAATACAAACAAGTGTGTGCTGAGTGCCAAATAACTTTCAGCCACAAATTTCATAAAGAGAGATGAGGCATACTTTTTGTGCACAGTACTTTATCTCTAACGAGTTAAAATAGTTTGTTAATCGATGACTTAAATTACAGAAAAGTTTCAAATGTTGCCCTTACATCACACACATATTCTGATTTGTGTTTTCACTAAGGGAGAGAGAGATTTAGAGCTCGTGGGAGACATTTAACTCTGGGTCTGCCCTTAACTGTGTGTTGTGAATAGAAGTATGACTGGACCTGGGCATATGGGCATATGTAAAGTAAACAGCAGATAAAGTCAAAAGGCACAGTGAACATTTGGAACAAAGGGAAATGAGTTGGAACTTTGTTGGTCAAGGACATCTTTACTGAGCAGGCGGGAATCCCATTGAGACTTAAAGGAAGTCTATTCTGAGATGGAGAGCTTATGGAGGGTTGGGTCACAGTGAATTTATCAAAGACAGAATGATTACATTACATGTTGATTAGGGCTGAGCCCATGATTTATTGAGAGAGATAGACACAAATATAATGGTGATATTAATAATAATCAATAACAAGTATGTATAGGGGCATCTGCACAGTGCTTGATAGTGCAGAGAAAGAGGATATTAACTCTTTGCAGAACTGGGGTGTGCTTTACAGCTGAGTTCAGAATTAAACCAGGACTTGAAGAATGGACGGGAAAGAGATAATAACCAATGTTGTGAAAAGGATGTGGTTCTGAGAGCGTGGCAGCACAGACAGCAGAAAGCGCTACCTATAGCTCTTTCTTGGGGAAAAGCCCTGTGTCTGGGGCAGATGTCTTCTTGTATTCTAAGCTTAAGCTTTATTCTCTATGTCCACCTGACATTATGAAAAATGAAGAAAGAGATAGTCATGTATTCACTGAGGAATTCTAGCCATTGTTGTTACAGGAAATGCTAACATTGTACCTGCCTCAAAACAATAGTGAGTACAGTTCTTTATATATAGGATGACAGGAGATGTTGGACTGATGAATTTATCATAATGAAGTTTAGCCATGGTTCTTGTATACAGATTTTAGTTTCCTGATTCAACACCCCACAATTTTGTTGTTTGAGTTGAAATTGTACTTCTGACCAGGTTCTTAGAGAAGTATCACAGATTATTTGCATTGCATTTATTTATAACACAATTTTCACTAATGAACAACTTTTACAGCTAACTTAGATCTTGTCCACACTAATATAAATTGTTCAACTGATAGATTTATGGTTTATGCCTGACATTATTGAAATTCTCCCGAATTTTTCTTTTAAGTGATAATAGTACTTTACGTATGTTATAAGTGAAATAAAAGTATAATTTATAATAATTTGCATCTTATATGTAGGAAAAAGTATAAGCAGAAATTTTATGTCTTGGAAACTTTACTTTTCTAGTTTTCATACCAATTGAAATGCTCACATTTTTCCTTAAACAAAATATCTGCATTTACTATGGTACATATGCATATATACATGTATACATATGTGTATGTCTATCATATATATTCATAGGGTTCCAGGATTCATTATATAAAAATGATGTGTGTGGGGTGTGTGTATGTAAAAATTGGCTAAAATTTAGATGATAAATCCTGGAACTCTATGAATTCCTTTAGTAGCTTATCTAAAATAATCAAGTTATTGTAGCAAGTATTATCCATGTTAGTATATAGTAATGTGTAGTATTTAGTATACATGAGATTTTGAGTGCTAACAAAAGAAATTTAAAAGCCAAAATTATGATTTCATGATTTCAGAAAAATTGGTGTCATACATTTCTGTATATTGTCATCAAAACTTTTAACAGCTTAAAAACCATTGTTAGATTAAATAGCTTTCAAACACATTTCTTATTAATGAGAATATGTTTTTAATTCTGATTCTGAAGACCTTCATTGAAATTTATCTTGTCTGAATTTAAATTGTACCTAAATGTTTTATGTAATTAATTTCTATGGTAAGATCTAGACAAAATTGAATTACTTTCACTTAGTTTACTTCACCAAAGTTTTGGTGTTATCCACAAGGTATTTTACCAATTGCTGATTTCCTTATTATTTATACTTTACAGGCTCAAAGTGTATAACACAATCAATTTCTTTTGTAAATTCCAAGCTCTGAGCTTATTGTGCACAATCATTTATTTTGTAACAGCTAAATGCAATAGTAGTTATTTAAATTAATATACTCTCCAAGAAAAATAATAAAAAATTGAGCTTATCTTTTGTGGTATTAAAATGGGAGATGAAATATCATGCAAGTTGATTGAGTTATGTATTAAATGATCATCATTTCCAAATTCAACATGCAAATGTAATGCATCACATACCATAAATTTGACTGTGTTTTATTTAGAAATGTTTTAGTGTCTGTGTTCAGATATCCTCTGATTAACCACAGGATGCTATCATATTATACTTTGATTAACCAAAATTATGAAGCTGACATAATTTTCAGAAAATTACTTATAAAATTAGAAGAACTACATATTATCCCATTTTTATGAACACAACTATTAAATTAATTTTGAACTAGTATTTATTATGTCCCAACAGAGCTGCAATAATAGGATGATTGTGAAGGAATAGAAAGAAGAAACCTTCAAAATTATTAGAAAACTTAAAATGTTTGGTATATTTCAAAACACCTACAACGAAATAAAGATTGTAGTATTTAAAAATATATAACCATAAAGTGGGAAAGATTTATTTTGACAGGTTGTTTTTTGATCCAATTGTCATATTGGCCAAGGTACTTTCCACCAAATTACTTTCAAATTACAGCCAATTTATTTTTAGCTCCATATGAAGTCAACAGAGGAGATTAAGAGAGGATGTTATAATTACCCTGTTTTTTAGTTCTTTGAGTATTAACCTAGGAAAAATTATGTATACTTGCAGGAAATAAAGCTATTGTCTGGTCGATACAGAATGCTCATAGTACGTGAAAGTACATATACTCACTCCAAACACTTTAGGTTTTTTTTTTTTTTTTTTTTAATTACCTATCCTTGGTGATATGAAACAGAAAAGAAATCCACATAATTTCTTTTAATTTTTTTGCTAACCTAAAAACGAAACCAAGCAACATCCTGTGAATTGTATTCCTGCTCTTAAGCATCAACAGCGCCATTTTGAAAGACTACCTTTCTTACTAGAATAAGATCCAATGAAATCTTATTCTATCCCACTTTGTGATGGAAAAACCTAACATGTTATCATCTATTTTATATTTTTAAACATCAGGATTTTTACATGGCGTTTTAAGTGATCAACATTATTATTTTTTTCTTATATTTGATAGCCATGAAAAACATTGGCCTTTGTATTTATTAAATAACAAATTTTGTGACCTTAATGAGCAAATAATTTTGCTAACAGATAAGAAATATATTAGTTTCTATTTTAGAGATGCCTAAAAGTTAAAATTAAACATGCTTTTCTCCTTTAGAAAATGTTTTCATTTACCTCCAGTCTGCCTAAAGTATTCAACCATGGTTACCAATAAATGAGGAGGTATTATAAAAATTAGTAACCAACAAGTATATGTGTATATGTATATAAAATTTCTTCATTTGTAATAATGTTAAAGTCAGTTTTATTTTATGATTATGATAAATTACACCCCAGGCTTAACCCATTTTCCCCAGTGATTAATGTAGCACCACTGAGATTTCACAAGGCTGTTTTCTTAATTTGACTAGCCAGGATGGATTTTCTCTGTTGAAAACAGGTGTAAACATCAATACTCAAGCTAGAGAGTTGTCTCATGCTGTTTTCTGGTGTCTCGAGTGTAGAGAATACAGCAGGTAGAGACCACAGATTGAGTAGGGCTATTTATCAGAAGTAAAGAAATAGGAAATGGTGTGACTCAAAGATTTTAACTGAGAGAATGTCAGGAAGCCTTTTAATAGCAAAATAATCTGTCAAACACTCTGAATATATAGGAACTGTGTAACAAACAAGTGAAATCAAACCCCAGCACAGTAATTACAGGTAATTTGGGAACTGTGTCTAATTTCCTTGCTGTGTAAATTATATGCCTATCCATGTTAGACAAGATTTGACTCTCTGAGGATCTTACCGAGATTCTCATAGCTCCACGCTGGCTATGTTGTTTCATTATTCTCTATGCTACTTTTTATATTTTCTGCTAGTTATGACCTGGAATAAAGGTATTAAATACTAAGCTATTCTTTCTGTTCATAGTTTTTCTATATTTGAATCTACTGTTAACTTTTGTCAACTTGACTATGGACTGAGGATTAAATGTTACTGCTCAAGTATATGTTCAGTAACCTCTCCTAAGAATGACATAGTAAGACGAATCATAAAGCTTTCAGAATATTGGCTTCCATGCTAGTTGACTCAATACTTGTTAAAGACTCCTAGGTACTGAAAAATTATTAGAAGGCGTTACCAGCTAATCAGGGTAAGAATTGCAAGACCCTAAATTGTACATTAACATCATTGTGAGACCAGGAGAAGCAAAATAACAATAACCTTAATAATAACAATTGGCTTATTTTGTTTGTTTGTTTCTAAAGATTGTTCTCATCCTATTTCCTATTATTAAGGTTTCCTAAAAGAAAAAAGTCAAAAAGCATTTAACATGCATAAACTCATCCATCGTTAACATTTTGTTAATCTTATGTGGTGGTATTTGTGTTTATCTGTGTCATTTCTTTGTTTACTTCTTTGACAAAGCATGCTATTTTTTGTTTATCTATATGTAGTTTGCTACTGCATGTCAAACTTTTTAAATGACTCAGTGAACAGATGCATTCTTGTCATTTTAAGTTTCACTGTAAATACTGTAGCCAACCTGCTTATTCTGAAACATCGCTCCAAGTTTTTGCTTTGTGATGGAGCATGAAAAAGAAGTGAAAGAAATGACAGGAACTGTGTGGTACAGTCATTCTTGTACCTGATATTCTGTAAAAGCCTGTTGGAGTTAAAACTAAATAAGATTTATGTATTTATGATTTGAATCGTTTGTGTTTCTCTTTTGTTTGCATGATATGATTTTGTTTTATATTTTGTTTTTTTCCACTCACCAGATGTTCCCACCACTTTGCTTTCCACTACTATCATCCCCTCCCTTACCACTGCAACAGTCACAACCACTGTAGCCATAACAACCAGCCCAACCACATCTGCAACAACCAGCAGCATCAGAGGTACAGTATGCTTCTTTGTTATGGCCTGGAAAACACTTTAAATGGAACTTTACAGAAGTTTCTTAAAAGGGTAGAGTAATTGAGATACAATTTTATCAAATTCTAAGAAGTAACCATCACCTAAAATACTATCAGTTAGGGTTCCTAGAATAGAATGTGAGATAAGGTTGTACATTTTATTGTTTTAGTTTCACTTGGAAGTATTTCCAAAATATAGCAGAAGAAAAAAGATTAAAAGTATATGGGACTCTACAGCATTGAACAAATGTAAAATGTGAACATGGAACACAATTTAGAAATAAGATTTTCAAGGATGCAGAAGTACCTTTTGCTTTTTAAGATCCTAGGTAATGTTAATGACTTGCTCTTCCTCTGCAACGACTTTAAAATGCCATGTTGAATTTGTTCTAAAATTGGCATTATCTAGGGAGTCATTATAAACTATTCTTCACGTAGAAATTTCAAATAAATGGTGGACATATATATCAGCCTAAAGTTATATGCTAGAGTAAATATTATAGAGTCAGCTAGGATGATAACAATTAATATTTGGCTTCATAAATAATTGCTGGTATCCATAGACAAACACTTGTGTTTCAAGGAAAGCAACCTTGAAAGAATTGAGGAATCTGCAATGGCAAAAGAAATAATTATGTTATAATTGAAAAACATGAAAAGCATTTCTTATCAGTCATTATGTAGTTAGTAGTTGATGAAAAAATAAAAGCTAATTTTGAAGGCATTAGAGAGAAAACATGCTTTAAATTAAATTTCACCATAAAAAAGTGTTCAGGGAGAATTTGTTGTATTTAAGTCTGTCTGTTTCCTGCTTCTTATGTGTGTTTTCTGTCTCTTTGGCTCTACTAATTAATATGTGTTAAACTTAACAATTTAACTTGAAATTCATAGGAATTTATATTATTATGTGTAATTAAGTTATAACAAGGACATGGTCAGTATTATTTCTCTTTACTTATGAAAGTTGTTGAATTAGACTGTTTTTCTTAAGATTTTTATTATTTTTTGATATTAGGTTGAGTTACTAGCTTTGAATTAATAGTTACAATAATGTTTCTTTCTCTTGTTCCAGAAAAAAAATATTCGTATGTCTATTGATTGTCAATTTTAATAATCATGTCATCTATATTATACAATGTACAATATTGACAAATAAAGACATTTGATAGTGGTAGTTATAAGATTTCCCAGAAATAGCTACATTTATTTTTGTATGACTAAGCAAACTTTATTTGAGCTAAACCTACAAATGAGAAAAGTTTAAAGATGTTTGTTGTAAGAATATAAAAAAGGAAGAAGAGATATAAAAAATAATAAAAAGTAAAAAAAACCTTTATGATATTATATGAAATAAAATATATCTAAAGTTATGCTTTACTCTAATGTATTATATTCTGCAAAGACTTTTACAAATAGTAATTCAAATTAAACATTCATTACATACTAACATTTCTATGAGAATATTAAATTCCAACTGTATAAACAAATCACTTTCATGGAAAAGGAGAAAAGTGTATTGAATTATTTTTAAAGCATATTTGTAACACAAAATCCTAATAACAAATTATTCTGTTTTTCCTTAAGAAATATTTATTGAGTGAGAGAAAGCTCATGCAATATGCTGAGTCCTAAAATTATTTGGTGCTTGTGAAATTACAAGCAATCAGATTAATACCTTCCCCCATATACAAGCTTGTGCTTAATCTTTAGAAAAGTATTAATATGTTAGAAAAGTATTGATGTTTTTATGGGAAAATCTTGCATCTGGTCTGTCTTTTAGTTCTCTGAATGTATCTCCATATGTACATATTATATTTATGCTTATTATTCTGCTTAAATGGACACATATTTATATGTTTATATATAGACATGCATACACACAAATAAACACTATTATGGATTAAAATAAGAGAAAAAAATTACTTAAAAGTAAGTTAACAACATTATTTTGTATTAATTGATATTAATTTTAAGTGGGATTTGACCTATTACATTTCAATTAACCTATTTAAAAGATATCAGTTGTTTTCTTTTTCAGATAAATTCACTTTTTTTTCAGTTCTACTGGTATGTGCATTATCTATTAAATTAAAAATTTTGTTTTATTTTTAATTCTTTTATTAAATCATAGCTGTGTACATTAATATGATCATGGGGCATCAATACTTGTTCCACAGGCCGGTTGACACATTTACATCACAATGGTTAACATAGCTTTCCTGGCAATTTCCCAGCTTACAAGGGTATATGTGAAACTTAGTAAATGTGGAATGTAAATGTAAATTAAAAATTTTAGATAGAATTATATTGAAATAGATTTATTTTTATATTTGTGAAAAATGGTTCAAAATTGTGTTTAAAAGGATCGTAATAAGAATATATTGCCTTATAAAGCTGAGAGCTAAAGAAAAGAAATATGTTCAGCCTGCAGAATTTTTTTTTAGTTTATTTCATCCCTTTCTCTTATTTAATAAATTAAAAATAAACTTATTTTATTAGTTTTAAATTGCATTTCTTCAAATTTCAGATAGTATTTATCTCCTTATATTTAATAAATAAGCTCAAATAAATCAGTGTTAATATCCACATTTACACTTTTACAACTCTTATCATTGCTAAATTTTCCATCCTATTCTGTGATAAATATCCAATTTAAAATAATTTTAAAGAATCACATCTATTTTTATCTTAAAATCAAGATGAATTATAGCAAAAAGCACTGTATAAAATTGTTAAAGTCATAACCTTGAGAATTTGCACATCTCTTTAGTTTATGTCTAAAATGTACCCTATTTGGAGGGAAAGGGGCTTCAGCCATATGAAAATAAAAACAAGCATTAGCAATGTCTTTTTATAAATACGGGTGTTAAAACACAGTGAAGAGAACCAGCTTGAATAGTCTTGGGAAAGACAAAGAATAAATGTACCCCAGGGACATCTTTGGGTAAAAGTTTTTGTTCTTTTGTTTACAAGATCTTAAATTGAGCCTCAGTTTTTATCATCAGAAGAATGAGAAGCACTTAAATCTCAGGGTCTTGAGGATTAGGTAAAATCTAGATTATGGAAAACATACTCAGTATTCAATATCCAAGGTCAGACAGTTAAATTGAAAAACTCATCCTAGAAAAAGTGCTACACAACTCATTGCTCAGTTATCCGAGGGCACTTCGAAGATGACTGTGTTGATATTCAGCATTAAAATACGTAGCACTTTTTCTAGAAGGAATTTGTAAATTTAATTGTCAGGTGTTGTATGACAAAATTAATGTTCAGTTCTTAGTATAACAAACATGTTTACACATAGTAGCATGATATAATTAATGAAATGGTAGGTTTTCCTTCTTAAGTAATTATAATGTTAATTCTAGCAAAATTCTTTGGTATTAATGCACTCATTATTTTTTAGTTTCAAATTTCTTTTTATTTACATATGTAAAAAGTTAGGTGAAAATTGTACTAGAGCATAAGAAAACTTTATACATATTTCTATATTTATCATATAAGAGTTGATAAACTTTCCACATAGTTTGACATATTCTTTCTTTTAATATATATGTCATCTCGTTTACTTAATTATTGTGTGAAGACATTTATATTCTACACTTAATAGATCCGACATGTAATTTTAATTCTGCATTAGGAAATTTCAGAATTTTTTTTAAGACAGTGGCCTAATTAACCTTATCCTTCAGACAATATACATCTGTATGTACACACACACACATACACACACACACACACACTTTCTCTTATAAATGTTATTGTTCTTTTTAGGGCACTTTAAGAAATGTATTGAATTAAATGCAATATAATAATTTATAAAATGATTCCAAATGCCTTGGTATGATATTTAGCATTAATATAAACATAATTTTAGCATATAATGTTAAAATTAATAACTTTTTAATTTTAATTTCATAATAACCATGTCATAATCTAGTAGCCTTTAGTCCTATGTAGCACACTCTTTTTATAGATGATATTATGTTATTAAAAATTCACGAGACATACAAATATAGTGACATATATAAGTGCTTATGTCTATTTTCTATATTTTTAAAATAAGATTCATAACAACCTTTTATATTTAAGACAAAAAATACTAAATTGCTATTTGATACTTGTTTCTATCTATGCAAGACACTAATTATGCTCCACTTAGAGATGAGCCAAGATAGGAAAAGGTGATATATAATATCCAAAATACTCTCTCTCCTACTAATATGAGCCTGTTCAAATACATCACACATTTCAATATATCCAACAGGAAAATATTCCTAAAAATAGTGATTAAGGTATTTACACAATCCATACAAAAATTCAAATACAGTAGTTGTTGATTAACAAACCCTACTGATTTGGTTTTATATCAGTTTTTGAGATGACATAATTATTATTTATCTGATAATTTTGTAAAATTTGTTAATTATAATGAAGATAATTGCAATGCAATTTTAGTTGAAAATGGGATAACAAAAAATAAATAATTTTTTTAAATTTAAGAAATCAAAGGTTATCAAACTATCTAAAACCAGAGTAATTGTAATGAAACTCACAAGATTTAAAGATGTATAAATGTATACTTAATTCTTCACAGTTGAATCTTTCATTTATTGTGTTGATCTGTTTGGGCTGCTAAAACAAAATGTCAAACTATGTGGCTATTAAATAATGTTTGTTTCTCACAGTTATGGAGGCTGTGTAGTCCAAGATCAAGGCACAGCGTCTAGTGAGGGTCTGCTCCTCATAGAGGAGAACTTCTTCCTGTATTCTCACATTGTGGAAGGGTCAAAGTGAATCTCTGGGCCCATTTTTATGAATGCAGATCATATTTAAGAGGGGCCCATCTTTGTAATTTAATCACTCCCAAGTGCCCTACCTTCCAAGATCACCTTGGGGGTTAGAATTTCAAAATGAGAATTTTAAGGAAGACACACACAGTCTGACCATAGCATTAATTTTATGGGATATATTTAAAAAGGTAACCTCAACTGAAATATTTTAAACTATTCATGTGGCATAGAATAAATTTTGGCACACACATAAAATAAATATAGCTCCAGTTGAGAAATTATAGTTCCATAATTTTTAGCCCATAAGCCACTATCTTTTTAAATCATGTGAATCATAATTAACTTATTTAAATGTCTATGAAGTTAGGAACATGTTTGTATCAGTATAATCCTAAAACTTTTTTTTTGAAAAAACTTAATAAATGTGAGGCAATATTAATGACTCATAAAATATTCATATACACAATGTTGAGTTATATTAAATGAAAGTAAAATTTGCTTAACTGTTTGCTTTGTGTCAGCATAGAAAAACTGAGATCAATTGTCCAATTCTACTCACGTGCAATGTGGACATATTTAATAAGCCCAGAGTTGCCTAAAATGTGGAATTAAAGAGTATTATTTGTGTGCAGATTTCACCTTAATTGTTTCATCATGTCCCTGACTTCAAAATAAAATAAGCTAATGTAAAGTAAACACAATATGACATATGTAAACTTCAAACTTTTGTCTAAAGTATTTAATTTAATCAAGTTAAAAAGCAATAATGATTTGGCCTGTACTTCTATTCTTTAGCTCTTTTTATGAAAAGAAAATCCAGCCTTCCTTTGTTTAATTTTTATTAAGATTTTTAGTGTGTTCTCCTTTTTTCTTTTTAGTTTAGATATTTCAAAGAAAATTTAAAAAGCACATAAAGCAATAAAGAAACATTTGTCAAAATAAAAGAAAAAAGAAATTCAGCATGGAGAAGGAATGAATGGAGTAAAGTCATTATAGTTGTGAGTTACTCACGATAAATGTACTCAGATAGACCATTTGGAATGGTAGAATATATCATCTTGACACACTTAAATCCCAAAGTGTGCAAATCAAGAAATTGTTTATGAGCTTTTATTATGAGTGTTTAGCTATTAAAACTCTTTCTGCTTTTATTGTTCATAATAAAACACAATTTTCACAGCATTGCAAACTTTTAAAAATTAATTGTCAATATGTTGGGGTTTTTTTATTTGACAAAAATTAAGTACTAATTCAGTGTCCAGATGGTCCATATACAAAAACCTGCTTATCTGCAAAAATATTAAATTCTACATTTAGCTTATAAATGTGGCTACATTTCTATTTGTCTTTTAAGAAAACAATAATTATTATATGAGGTTAACTCAGTTTTAAAGTTAAATATATGAAACATAATTCATAAAACGAAAAAAAAAATGCTTACCTAGAAGCAACCAGCAACATGTATGCTGCATAGCTGAAGGAGTATTCAGCTTTTCTGCAAGTAGCTTATTGTTAATGTGATGTAGTGGCTGCAGGCTGGTGTGGGTAGGAGTGCTGGCTGGGGTTTTTAGTCAGTCTAAACATTTGAATAATTGCAATGTGTCAAGTTACAGTATTCCAGGTTAGCATAGAATGCTAAAATAATTCTTTCTCAATAAACTTTATTTAAAATAGGAAAACATATCACTGGTAATATATAACTACCTCCAAAACTAAATAGAGCATTTATCGTGGACTTGTGTGAAGTTGAACTCTGGCAAAGTTTCAAATATTAAATATTTACTTATTTATTTTCAGCATTTGGAAAATATGTGGGGAAAGCTTGCATTCATATTTTCTTTCCGATACCACTTAATAGGGAAGAAGAACATTTAACATTTATGCTCTGTTTTCTAAGGGCACTCTTGTGGCTTATATAATTTAAAACATCAAACAATTTTAAGAGTTTCATTTTAAGCTTGCTTACTTCTTTGGCTTACGTCAATTGAAGCAGAAATCTCTGTGCCTTTGGTTTACATGTCTTTTTAGTACATAGATTTACTAATACTGTTTCATTTCATTTCTATACATTTGGGAGTATCTTAATTGCTTTTATAATAGTAATTGTAGATTTACTATAATCTAAGAATATATTACAGGTTTCCTGCAAACAACCTCTAAAAAAGAAAAGCATGTTGCTTAGTAGAGTATATGTCATTTTATTGAATCATTTTTTAAAATTCATTTTTATATAATGTGAATATTCACATAAATAATAAATTATACATTTTTAATAATTTCAGAAAGCATCTCATAAAATATTGAGACTAAAGTGAGTTACATGTATTATTGGGATGCTAGTCTTTTTTGTATTTTAAATGCATGTCCTATATATATGAATAAATGTATTTCCAGAACATCTCTAAAATTATTTTAAAAATCATTAATAAACTAAACTGGTTGTATCTTTCTTACTAACCAGTGAATTAAATTTATGAGCTGCGCCTTTGAAGCTGAAAAGATTGCTGGCACTGCCCTTGCTGGTTTGACACTCCACATGAAACACTGTTAATAACCTCCTGTATAAGCTTGGTGAAACACCGAATTGATACTAATTATACCAACTTTGGAATAAAAGGTGACCTTGACTTCAGCTGGAACTTTCTGCCAGGCCACTAAATAAGAGCAAATGCCACAAAGCATGACTTCTGAGAAGGGTCTAATAAAATCTATTAACTTTGGGGAGTTCATGGAATTGCAATAAGTGCTCAGATAATTGTAATATTTTAAAACATCCCTTGCTTCAATAATACAGCACTTTCCTATTGCTCTAGACTTCAAATACTCTCTCATTAGCTTTCTACACTTCTTTAAATTAAACTGTGGCCAGAAAATTAAAAGCTACTTGATGCAAAGTGTGCGAAAGGTGGTAACAAGGCAAGGAGACAGATATTTCTGAATGACTTGTGAAAGATGTACATAACATTCCCTATACAATTTTGGTATCAGAACTGCTTATGGTGAACTTATGACAACACTGTTTCTTAATTAAGAAATGTCTTCATTAAGTGATTGAGAAAAACAACTAAGAAAAAGCAGTTGTCCCAGTAAGTCTACAGGTTTAAAGTATTGCAAAACACCTGTCAAGACTAATGATGTGTAGCAGTTTCAGTGTTAAACAACAAATTTGAGTTTAGCAGTTGTATAAAAGAAATGTCAGTAAAGTTACACAACTTTATTGTTATATGTTTTCATTCACCTGCTAACAAGTGACTGAAAACATAAACCTATTTTTTCACCAATATTGTCTAAAGAATTACATTAGTGTTGAGGGAATTCTGTTCAACACATAAATGAAAATACCTAATTTAAGTGCAGGTTTTTTTAATTAATTTTTTTTTAAGTCCAGTTATTTTTCATCTTAAAAATTGGAGATGGGCTTAAATTTTCCCAGGGCTATTTTATTACTCACTAGTAAACAAAGAATTTTGAGCAATGGGTGTTTAAATGGGAAAAGACAAAGTGACTGTGAACTAACATGAGAAATTACATTAGACTCATGGAGAGATGTATTTTTTCAAAGCCATTGAACCAAGTCTGATGTCTAAAAACCAGATTTTGTGATAATGAAGGAAATGCTACTCTGGAGTGGTCTTGGTTAAGCTGAATAAGATACTATAGTCTTAATGCATTTTTTTCTTTTTCCTTAAATATTCACATTCTTTAAATATTAATTATAAGCATCTTCCCCCAAAGATAGTGTGTTACTCAGGATATTAGCAGGAAACTAATGGCAGTCTCAAAAGGGTATAGCCAACGAGCCTTTAATAAGGAGGCTTTTAACAGAAGTATGGGCAGAGTTAGGGAAGCTAATAGAGGATGGAGAAGCACGAGAGATTTAGCACTAACAAGATGCTATTTATCAGTTCTAGACCAACAAAGAGCCAAAGGAAGTAAATGGAGATGAACTGGAGCTAGAAAGGGCACAGCTTAACAAGAGCACTAGTCAAGGGAGGACATTAGTATTAGAGCCTCAACAACGTCAGGGATTGGGGGAGAGGGGATTAAATATCTCACTTCTCTCTTTTCCTGCCTTCCAATATCCTCTGAATCTCTCTGAAAATTAGAGAACAGGGAATATGTGTGAAGCAATGCAGAGAAGTCAGCCTGCCAGAGCACAGAGCAGGAAAAAAAGTTGAATTTTGGAACCAAATGGAGAATGAAGACCCGATATGTATGTGTTTCAAATTGACCATCTAAGTTGTTTACTCATGGTGGTTAGATGTCAGATTTTATTTTAGTCTTAGATTTCTCACTTAGGCACACATATTACAAAATTAAAATAGAAAACTAGTGATGAAGTGAGTGACAGTGGTAAATGGCAGCCCTCACAATTCATTTTCATGCGGATGGTCCCTGATGCACTGGTTTGATTTAGGATTTTTGACTTAACCATGGTGGAAAAGCAATATGCATTTAACAGAAACCATACTTTGGGCACCCACCCCAGTATTCTGGTTTTCACTTTCAATACAATGTACAACAAATTACATATTCATATTCAATGCTTTACCATAAAATAGGCTGAGGGCTAGGAGATTTTGTCCAACTAATGTAAATATTCTGAACGCGTTTAAGGTTGGCTAGGCTAAGTTGTCATGTTTGGTAGGTTAGGTGTATTAAATGTATTTTTGATTTACTATATTTTCAACTTAACAAGTTTTCTCTGGACATAAACTCATTGTAAGTTGAGGAGCACCTGTGTATAATTTGCTTTTCTAGGCTACAAATGAGAAGAGATAAACACTCTTGATAGTAGAGGATCCCTTATGAAACTTTATAAAGCTGCCTTTGTTATTAGATACAAAGAAATATAAAATAACAAACGAACAAACAAAAACCCCCAAACTATCAAACTATTTTTGTCCTTTAAATAACACTTTCCAGGAGAACTCCCTTGTATTTTGATGTAAGGAATAACTGCCTAATCCATTAAGTAGTGAGACATTCTTCTTTTAAAATACTCTCAAATCTACTTGTGTGGATGCAAACTGTTTCTTTTCATTCACAGTAAGGGCTTTGAGAATCTTGGCTGTAGGAGGAAAAAAAGTTTAAAAATGAGATAGCAGTAAGTTAATAAAAACTAATACAGATATGTTCTACACATTTTCTATTAGAGGAATGTTAATGTCATATAGACGCATAATCAAGTAATCTTTATTCCTGAGATAATAGCTTTTCAGAAAATAAAATCATTTTCTTGAGAGATTTTAGGAACAGCAATTATAGTTCTTAATATACAGCATGATTTACTGCCTTTGATGTTTTCAAAGTATGTGTACATTGTTAAGTCAGTTAATTTGGCAGGTAAGAACCATGTCAAATAAGAAAAACTGGGCTTGTTTTTACTCTGCAGTGCACCTGTCTATCTGTGTGAGAGTTTGTGCCCTCTGAATTTTGCTACTGACATCCATAAAGTTTTCTTTAGTGTGAGATTTTATAACGGCTTTAAAAAAGCCTAAGAATGGTAATCTAATTTTCTGATATTTTTAGGTCTCTTATCCCCTGGCTTTAAGAGTTAACTAGAAATTTAGCACAACTTCTCTAACTTCTATTTTAGGGAACTGAAATGCAAATCTTCACATACTTTTCTCTTAGTCCTGCCAGGTTACATTCAGATATATTACAGCTCAGGTTCAAGTCAAAAGAAAAGAATATGCAAATGAGAAGGAAGTTCTAACAATTAATTCTACTTCCTTATATTTATATGTTTAATTTCTCCATTTGGCAACATGTTAGTGTAGGATTTTTCTAGGTTAATATATACATGTATGATTTATAAATAGTTTTTAAAAATGAAATGAGGCTTTGCTAAAAATTAAAATTAGTGTGAAGCACAATATAAATGTGTACTTTTTGTTTCACTGCTTAACAATGAGTACCACATCTGAACTGAACATGAGGTGTTAAAAAGAATTTCTGAGGACACAGTAATTGTTGGTATCCTGATTTAGCTTCTGAGCATGGGATCTCAGGAAAGATAATTTATCTCCACATGCTCCAGTGGTCTACATGAACTTTTAACTTGTTTCTCAGTTCCTGCATTCCATAAAATACGATCTGTATATTTGAGTCCTTCAGTAGGATTTCAGGGATAAATATATGTTCTGGTGTTTTTCAATCAGAACTTATAGGTAAACCATTTTGCCATTAAAAATAATTTAAACGATTTTCTTAAAATAAGTCTATATGTCCAACTCATTTATGTTAGAAAATTCTGAATAACTGAAAGACAAAAGATGAATTATTAGACTCTAACCACAGCGTGTTCCATTTTGTCACTGTTTCTTGGCCTTATACCCATCTCTTTTCTAATCAATTCTGTGTGTACATTCATCTCCCAACATTATTTTCTCGTACAAAGCTTTATATACCTAAAAGTGATTCTTTTCGTAACGCTTCCAACTTACATATGGTGGTAAAATAAATACTGAGTTCTAGGTGTGATGTTCATAAAATTAATTTCTATGATCCATTTTTACTGTTCTGTGACAGAGTCGAGGGGTCTGAATATTAACCACATCATATCCAAGTGAAAGTTCTCAGTTTAAACAAACATTCTGCTACTGCCTGTTGGATTTTAAAACTGAATCATTTTTATCAAATCAAAAAAGCTATTAAAAAAAATGGCTAAGAGCATAACTTCCAGACTCATTATCTGGGCCATATTTTCACTTCATCACTTATGAGGAGTATGACCTTATTTATCCACTTTATTATTATTATCAGATAATAATAGTATCAACCTTATAATTTAAATTTTTTTTTTTTAAATATTGATGTATTAAACTTGCTTAAAACAATGCCTGGCTCACAAAAGTATTGTTTTACATGTATAATGATTATTCATAATTCTCATAAAATTCACTATTCAAACAACACAGTATTAAAATGACTATTCGTCTGTGAAAATGAATAAGATGAACTAATCCATAGTAGACTATTATTTAAAATCATGAAAGTTTCCTTTGAAATCTAAAACTTTTGAATATCTGTGATGTGATTTATTTTCATTCGTTTCTTTAAGTTGAGGCAGAGTATCACTCTTTTGCTCAGGCTAGAGTATCGTGGCTTCAGCCTCCATCACAGCAATGTCAAACTCCTGGGTTCAAGCAATCCTCTTGCCTCAGCCTCCTGAGTAGCTCTAATAGACAGGGTGGTGGGGGTGGGGGGAGATCTCACTGTTGCTTAGGTTGGTTTTGAACTCCTGAGGTCAGTCAATCCTCCCACCCCAGCCTCTCAGAGTGTTAGAATTACAGCCATGAGCCACCACACCTGACCTCTGTTGTGCAATTTAAAGTGAGTAGTTAAGTGTGGCACAATATGCCATTCCCCAAAAATATCATTTTGACATAACGATTACTATGAACTAAAGACACTTGAAAAACAGAAGATACAGAAGGGACACTGACCCCCCCACCTTTCTCCCTATACTAGAAGAAAAGAAACATTCCATCGCCGGAGATAGTAGAGAAAAGGCTTCTGTGAAAGCTGCCTCCTTTGTGACAGAAGGAAAGAAATATACTTGTCACTAGAGACAAAGGGGAAGGCTGAGAAAAACATGTACAAACTCACCATGTTAAAATAACTCCTATCTTCCTTTGCCTCCCCGGACATGTTAGTTATTTTTCCTTTGTTGCCATTCTTTTTCAACCTGCTGTGCAAGCATTTGAGTTTTGCCGTCTCTCTGGCTCCTCGTTAACTTATGAGGACTTCCGTGTACATGTTGAATGCATCTGCCTGCTTTTTTTCTATCTGTTTTGTGTCAACTTTAATTCTTAGGATCAGTTGAAGATCTCAGGAACATAAAGGTAAAGTTTTGCCTCTCCCACAGTATAATAAAACAGAATCTCATAATGCCTCATTATTCAACTCAATCATATCAATTAACAAAAAATCAAAAACATACTTTTTTAAATCAAAGCAATCATTTTTATGAGTAATATTTCTTACCTAATATGAGCACAGGTATTTTAATGTGTAAATTAAAAGAATGGTCGTATGTATCAGGATTATCCAGCTTAGATTCCAGGTGCATGGTATGCAAGTTATTCTCTAAGTTTCAGTTTTCCTATCTCAATAATTTACTCACAAGATTATCATAGGGAACAAAGTGAACAATGAATCAAATATTTTGTCATTGGCATGACATGTGGGATATTTTGAATATGGATATCCATATAAAAATATGTTGAAGCCATATATTTAGCTTTATTCATTTGGATTTTTGATATTAAGTGATATTTCTAAGATTAAAATGCATTTCATTATCATTCAATATATTTAATTTTTTTCAATAATTTTTTTAAATTACAAGTAATTTCTTAGTTTTTTGGGTTTTTTTTTTTTTTTTAGTTTTTTATTTTCTCTATACATGTACATGTATTTATTTGGTTTCCACTTCTTGCCTTCATAAAATTGAAGAGGCTTAAAATTTAATAACAATAAAATAAGGACTAAAAACAAAAACCTCATAAAAAATGAACAGGGATAAATGCAATCGGAAAAGAAATCAGATGATTGCTGCAATTAAATATTGAGCAATAATAATAATAATAATGGAATAAAGGTAATATTCACATTGCCAAATAAGAGTATGTCTATCATAGAATGTTTTGACTCTGAGGTTCAATCATCAGTTAACTTCTGATGTTAATCCAGATGAAATAGAATAATTTTGAAGTATTTCTTCTCTTTCTGTTGTCTATGAGATTTGGCATGACCTGTTTTTTGAAATTATCTTCTATTTTTATTTATAAAAATAAATATTCTCTAATGCTTGAGACTTTGGTAAAAAAGAAGTCAATATATTTAATTTATACAACTTAATATTCACTTTTGAGATAATGTATTGACTTACGAAGCCACTTAGCTTAAAACAACTCATTACTAAATCCAATTGTCTAAAATAGAGAAACTATGTGAAATATTTTGGGTATTATCTAAAAACACTTAAAATTAGACATATCACATAAATCAGTTACATTTAAAAAAATCTTAGCATCCTATTAATTTAAAATATTATCAGATCGAAAATATGTTCTGTTTGTTCATCCCAGATAAATTAGTTTGTAAAATGTTAAGTAAAACGAAAGAAATATTGTTTCTTTTCCTACACTCTTGAGATAAACTCTGATTTATGTTACAAATATTCTTCTAGAGATTTTATTTTAAATGTATGAATGTATATTACTTATACAAAATATTGATCAGAAGGATACTATTTTCCATTTTCTTTATCACTATTATGTCATAACCATAATACTAGGTCAATAACTATAATTCTGTATCTCCTTTTAATTTTTTCTTGGATTTAACTTACCTTCCTCTAAATATGAAAATACTGATACAAAGGAGTGATTTTATTTCTACAAATATATAAGAATTATAGTTCTATAAATGTATAAGAATTATAATTTTCATAAGTTTTGCAGTTGAATATTAAACTATAATAAAAGGATTTCCAAATACATATTTAAAATATAACCATACCTTGGAGATAGTGCCGGTTAGGTTCCAGAGCACCACAATAAAGTGAATATTGCAATATGTGAATCACACAATTTTTTGGTTTCTCAATGTATGTAAAAATTACATTTACACTATACCATAGTCTATTAAGTGGGCAGTAGGATTATGTCCCAAAACCAATGTTCACACCTTAATTAAAAAAATTCATTATTGGTACAAAATGCTACTCACCTGACCTCTAGGGGTCATTGTCTTTTTGTGGTGTACTTTTCTGTTACAGAGATGGCTTCTTTCCTAAACCTCGTAAGCCAGACTCTTCTCCCTTCAAACTTTATTTTTCAGCAGCTTCCCCATCTCGCTCAGGCTTTAAAGAATTGAAGAGATTTAGGGCCATTCTCTGAATTAAGCTTTGGTTTAAGTGAATGTTGTGGCTGGTTTGATTTTCTAGATAGACTGCTCAAAGTTTCTCCCTGTTATGAGTAAGGCTGTTTTCTTTCTTGTCATTAATGTGTGCACTGAAGTAGCAATTTTAATTTTTTTCAATAAAATTTCCTTGGCATTCACAACTTGGCTAACTACGTATTTGGTGCAGAGGCCTAACTTTCAGCCTGTGTCAGCTTTTGTCATGACTTTTTTCGCTAACCTGGATCACTTCTAGCTTTTGATTTAAAGTGAGAAATTTCCCTTGAAAGTTTAGGGGCCGTGGTAAGGTCATTGCTTAGATTCATCCCATATTGTTGTGTCTCAGGGAATAGAGAGGCTTGAGGAGAGGCAGGGGGAGGTTGGACTGGCCAGTCAGTGGATCAGCCAGAACACGTGCACTTACCAGTAAGCTCACCTTCCTATGTGGGCATAACTCATGGTGTCCCAAAACAATTACAATAGAAACATCGGACATCATTGGTCACAGATGACTAAAACAGATACAGTGATAATGAAAATTACCAATATGTGACACAGAGAAGTGAAGTAGGTGCATGCTTTTGGACAGACTTGCTTAGTGATGGTTGCTGGAAATCTTCCATTTATAGAAAATGCAATATTTGCAAAACAACAACTCTTGTGACATTTTAGAGCCAAGACAATTAAAATAAATAATTGACATTGTAGTAAAATAGTATTTCACCTATTTAGTTAGGGAAGTCAATTAATTAAAACTCTATATTTTGGTAAAATTGAAATATGTCAATAATTTATTTTTAATACATGATGAAATACATAGATTTGGGAAAATTCTTATTTTTAAATTGTCACATTAGTATTTATTTATAAATAAAATGAGAGATCTATGTTGTAATTATGACAGAAAACCAGTACATATGATTAACAACATAATATTAAATCATTCCATTCAAACCCTTATTCTTGCTTAAGTGACAGGATAATATAATGATGTATTTATCACATACTCACTTTATCTGGAACACTATTTCTTAATAACTTTTAATTTATTTGGAAGTTTCAGAATAATAGAACAGAATAATGGAAACAAACTCATAGCCATGTAGCTTACTTTTTCACCTATATTCTAGATAAGAAAATAGAATTTCAGAAAAATGAACAAATTTACTTACTACTATACACAATTTGTTGCTATAACAAGGCCTAAAACAATATCTATTGAATCGTGTTTTTCTTCCACATTGATTCATGATAGGTCTTCTTTTCCTGTTTCAAGTGATGTTAATGGACCTATTCTTATTTCATTTCTAGTTCAAATTACATGACTCAGAAAAAGAACATTGAAGAAGAAATTGAAAAATAATAAAATATTATGAAATTTTGTTCACCTGAAACCTCTGGATACTACAAAACAGATCAAAATGTAAAGATTTATATTCTTTCAGTGTACTTTTGAGCAATGCCATTAAATCATTGCTCATTAAGCATGGAAAGGCCTTTCCAATTAAAAGTTTCCATTTCTTCATTTGCTGATGATCCTATAGATAATTGCAAAATAATAACTAAAATTCACACACGTAATTTGATTTACTACACTGTGGTTTCTTCTAACATAGCATTTAATAGAAAATTAAATGAAGAAAAACAATACATACACTCTAAATACTTCTATTAAAACATCTATAAGGTGTGCAGAGGTTTTACTAATATTCTTTTAAGTTTACATAGATAATAAACTTGACCTAGTTAAAACTTTATTATTCTAAAACATTCTGGATCACTTTATCATTCTTGTTCTTCAAATTTATCACATATATTTTATACATTGTTTTCTATACATCCTTATTCCAAACAGGATGGTAGGTTCTTTTTAAATATGAAACAAAAAAGCAACAGTTATTGTATTAGTTATTTTACTGGCTTTTCCTGAGCATCTAGTTTTAATGAGCCAAGTCTTAAAATGAGATAAAGAACCTTTATTTTAATGTCTTTGAAAATCCCGTTTTTACACTTTCAATAATTCTAGTAACTTTCTCTCCTATCCCAACCCCAGCCCCAAAAGCCTCATTTTATTCACTCAGTGATACATGGGTCACTGTGGTGCTATAATTGCTTTGTCTTCCATTAACTACTTCTCTGGAATTTATTCAAGGTCAAGGCTCCCACTTTCATCACTTAGTGCAGTTTGGCTTTATGATGAAAATGTTTTGTTTAAATTATACCTGAAGGTTTGGGTATTCAAAAATTAAAAGGAATCACTTGTAAAATTTAATCTATGAGACACACACACAAAACAACATAAACATAATTACCTGAGCAATAAAGGATTAATTTAAGCCTTCAGAATGCTCTCAATAAAAGCTTTTTATATTATTTGCATAACTGCAACTTCATTTTGTTGTTAAAACCATGAACCTTAACACCATCTCTTTGATTATTTGTCCATAATCTATATACTTAGGGACATGATTATACAGGTGGGGATTGTAACGTACTATAAATATATATTTCTCACATCACTGTCTTATTCAAAATCCTTTTATCAAACTACTGCTGGCCATAAGTCATTGATTTTTTTTTTTTTATTACTTTGGAAAATAAAAGCATAAATATTCCAAGAAAATGCCAAATAAAAATAGTCATTTCTTATTTTTAAATGGCCTATATTAAAATTTAGTTAATTGAATTTTTTTTTCATTTCTTTATTTTTTATTGTTGGGGATTCATTGAGGGTATAATAAACCAGGTTACACTGAATGCATTTTTTAGGTAAAGTCCCTCTTACAGTCATGTCTTGCACCCAAAAGGTGTGGCACACACCAAAGCCCCACTCCCCTTCCTCCTTCCCTCTCTTTGCTCTTCCTTTCTGATTTCATTTCTTTTTTTTTTTCTTTTTTTTTTTTTTTTGAGCAGGAACTCAACTTTATTGCATCAAGCAGCCGCTTATATAGAGCGTGGGGAAGGGGCAGGGAAAGAAGGCAGGGGATGAGGTGCGTGACAGGGTCGGGCCAGTGGCATGGTACCACATTGGCTGTATCTAGGTAGAGGCAGTTTCAGGCCGGGCCTTGCTGAGTCGTTGCTACGTGGAAGTAGCTCAATGGATCTACTTCTAGTCAGGCTCGGGAAGTTGCACTAGGCCTCA